>JACXGI010000965.1:0-12409 GCA_016801175.1 Esox masquinongy
TTATAGGTCACATTAAAGGTGGAAAAAGTTCTGACATGATTTATCTTTGTCTCATTCTTTTACATCACAAGAACCTGGCATTTTAACAGGGGTGTGTAGACTTTTTATATCCACTGTAAGTCATCTATATAAGATCATCTACTAAGTAAATATAATGTGGCATCAAAATGAGGGGTGTTGTACTCAACAAAGTCATCAGTGGTTGGGTCATCTTTAACAAATCAATGTTTCAAGCCTAATGAAACATTTTCAAAATGCTGCCAAGTGTGTTCTGGTTCATGATCAACTCATGACTTTCTGGGACTAATCAGAAAAAACTCAATGGTTTCTGTGACCAACCAGAATGTTCTGAATATTTCTGCAATATAGAAATTGTCTTGGAGGTATGAGATCCAATGACCTTGTGGAGAATAAACAAACATTTGTGTGCGTGGCAAGAGGTTCTTGGAGGTTATTGCATGGGACATTTACAAGGATAATTTAAGCTTCTAAACGGCCTGTTCTGAATGTCTTAACTATTGTAGCAAGGCAGTAGAAACAGTTTGTGTTTGCCAAAAGTAAACATCTGTAATGTTAAAGTAGTCAACTGGGTAGGTCTTCCAATGACATCCCTTTTTGAGTGATGTCTGACCGGCTCATGATTAGGGATTGGCCAAATATGAAAATAGACTACTTCAAAGTGGAAAGAGCCTAGCTGGTGATGCCTTGTGGGCACCGCTACCACAATGGCATAGCTTTTTGTGTTAGGCTTATTTGGGGGGAATTCAAACCCCGGTCACGCACTCGTAAATTGAACTTTATTCCTTTTTAATGCACTTTTCTCTCTATCCTTATCCTGACCTTGAATGGGAACAAGCCCATGCCAGCAAGGTACGCATTCAGAGAAGATCAAATAAAAGATGGTGTGGCGGTGTTGTATTTTCAGAGTTGTCCACTCAGAACTTAGTGTAATAGTGCTGTTGGTGGTAGACAACATTTAAAGACAGAACACAAAAGTAACACAAAAAGTTGGCATACAATTACAGTATATACAATCGGTGAGGATGTAAGATAATGGAATAAAAGTTAATGAAAAACGATATAATATACATAGATTTACATTTGATGAACACATTTGCAGTATAAGTATAGTATATCTAAATATGTGTGCAGTATGATGGAGCTTATTAGTTTGGAGTGGCCTTATGTGGTGAGCAAAGACTTATTAATTAACTTATTAATGTCTGTGGGACAGGTGGCCTGGTGGGTGGTTAAGGGCCACAGCACAGGGGTAAGACACTATTCAGGTGACAGTATAGACTGCTTACGCCAAAGTGCAGATGAAGTTTTGCAATCTGCAAGTTCCAAGTGAAACCACATACATTATTTTTTCCAGACAAAACAGCGACATTCATTTAGGAATTGATAAGAGCTAGGTAAATTAGTAATCCGTTTGGATAGGTGGACTGTACATATCACTAATAATTGTAATTTTCATATGATCGCTGAAAACAAATGTGTAACAAATCATGTCAGAAAAATGAAGAATATTAAAATATCAACTTTACTACAGTGAGTTTTACGACATGCTGGCCTTTTTATTTGGATGGATGAAATATGGACACCTAAACTATAGGTTTTTGCATCGCATGATATTATTATTAACATTATTAGCTACAATCGGTCAGCAACACTACTCACATTAAATAATGTCATGGGTTTGTTTCCTTGAATGTTGCATCCTCATTAGTTGACCTTTCTTTTGTCACACTTGAGTGGTTGTTTCTGATGATTGCTAGCAGTAGTAGCACCGGAAGGGGTCAGTTTGACACAGAGGTACTTAAAAAATATTTTTGCAGCACTCGATGAACTTACAGGAAGATCCTTTTAGGAATTCTCCTACATATGCATGCTTCATCCCCAAGTATTTTTAAATGTTAAAATAACCACTGGAAAAGCAAATTTAAAGCTATTTTGCCCAAATTTCTGCCAGACGCGCTATCTGCCATTCTTATTTATTTTTTAACGCTGTAATTCTCCTTCTCTGTCACTAGGTGGCGCATAAAAATGGCTTATTTGCCACCGATGGCGCAATGATTTGGTAATATTGATTAGTCTGAATGTGTGTGTTTGTACATGTGCATGTTTAAAAAGCAAAAACATACACTGCTAGTATGGCAGGTTAGGGACCACCACTGAAAAGTAACATGTTTACACTATGATGTAATGAGTGCATGTAGAGATAGGCCTAAAAAACAATGAGTAAGTGAAAAAAAATTTATAGGTAACATTAAAATATTGTAGAATATGGCGGTAAGAAGATTAATTGATTAAATCAATTTGTAATCCTTTGGTAAACGAATATAGTGTGAGAAATAAGATGCAATATTATAGATTTTTTGAGTAGCTAAGGTACATTTTGTTAAATAATCACAAAAACTACTATTAAACCATTTATTAAATATACTGATGTATTTTTATATTTGACGTATTTGTAATTGCAGATGAAATATATGCGAGGGGAAAAAATATGGTTTTATACTGTACAATTAACCACTGATGGATATTGAGGGATGTACAGAAATGTTGTTCATAGATATTCTTGAAAATGTGAAACATCAGACTCTCAGCATTTTTACTGTTACTTCAGAATGGTTTTGGATTACTGAGTAAAGATGCATTTTGTAGCTACAAACTTTTGTTTCCCCCTAAAAAGTCCTCACACCGATTTATTTTCTAGTGAAAAACATGCATTTTACCACACTATTCATTTTAAATTAAACCAAATTAATTTAGAAGTATTTTTAAAAGTATTCACAGGACATTTTATTAGTTTTTTTTAAAACTAACACACAGTCTGATGCCATGTGAAAGTCACCAAAATGTCGATGTGATGGACTAGATTGCATGGCTGTATTCAGTAAAAAGAGTTAATTTCAGCCAGTGTTGCGCTCTTTCCTTCCATAAATATTGCCTTGTTGCTTAGGTGTGGGACGAAGGCATCAAATAACTTATAAATATCTCATCAAGGTTCCATCAGACGCATAACGGCATTGTCGGATAAACACTACCCAGCCGGCCTGCTATTGTCTTTGCCCAGATAGGGAAGTGCATTCAACATATTTTGTTTCGAACCTCAGCGGCAATACAGAACTTCATGTCAAATTTGTCTGGTTTATTAGCCATGTACTGTGTGAATTGACAGCGTAATTTGGTAGGGAATAGCTGTTCATCAACAGTCATGTTCGCATTGGGCTTGTAAGAAGCAACACTGTTTTTCACAAATTAATCGAAGATTTCAGATATCATGGGAAACTTGTCAGTCTCAATACAGGCAGCTCTTGTGCTTTGGTCATCAAAACGCAAATAGCGCATAATATCTCCGAATTTTTGTCTAAACATTGTCTCTTTGAAAATCAAATTGCCCAAAACAGCAGACCAATAGTCTTCAAGATTCATGCTTTTGCCTCCTGTAATTCCTCTTAACACTAAGACCGCCAAATGCCTACAGGAAATGGCGTATGAGTTTGTAATGAAAACAAAACTGCCATTTTGAAAGCTACACCCTCCACCTTCCATGACTTTTCCTAAATAGGCGTATATTACATTGTTCCGTTTTCAGAATTCTAAACTCGCAAACAGAAAGCTATTTAGAGACTATTTACTTGTTTTTTTTATTCTGTTTTCCAATCGGCCAATAGCCCACGGCACTTAACGTTGGTACCCAAATGGTACCCAGGCGCTAATCACCCCTCACTGAATGACTGATCGCGACATCCAGGACAGCTGACAGTCTTGCCTGGGCCCAGAACGAGATAATCTTAGATGGTCATAACTTTGACAAGGGCAGAATTGTGATGGCTAGACAACTGGGTCAGAGCATTTCCAAAACTGCAGCCCTTGTGGGGTGTTCCCAGTCTGCAGTGGTCAGTACCTATCAAAAGTGGCCCAAAGAAGGAAAAGCGGTACACAATATTAGGCAGGTGGTCATAATGTTATGGCTGATCGGTGTATTTTCAAAGGTTTTATCAATCGACGTAGATCAGTAGCCAACATTTGCCTACTGGTAGCCTATCGTCCAAGCTGACGCCAAATGTAGGGTGTAGTTCCAACTCGACTGATAAAACCATTAAAAAAAACAGGCAGTATAGTCTTTCATTTTGGAAACTTATAATTTTAGGCTAACAGTGTTACAGTTCCTTTTTTAGTAACAAGCCTTACTGTAAGGTGTAGGCCTAGGCTATAAAAGATGAACACAGTCTAATGTGCGATTTGTTGGTTCTTGCGCTTATTTCTTCTTAAATCAAGTACTGCTATAAACACAATGTAAATCTTTGTACACACAAACACAATTTTCATAACAACTTTCATAACATGCTTTTAGTAGACTGTCAGTGGATTAATTAAACTGTCAATTCATTAATTCAATTCAAATTATTGGTACCATCTTTGCCCCATCACCATATCTTTACGTAATGTAAGAAATGGACACTAGAAAAAAATCCCATTTTGCTGATGTGGTGGGGTGTGTAATAGTTAAAATTAATCATAATACCTGGATAGCTTACATTGGCACCCCGACTTTCGGCGCTTGCTATTAGACTTACTTAAAATATTAGAAAATATTTTGAGGTTAGCTGTACAATTTATTTTACATTTTTTTTACAAATCATTTTTTAGGCCTAACTCTACTGTTGATAAATACACGGTGGTGTGAACAAATTATTTAAACTTTTTGACCCTCTATATGCATTTGCAAGACTATTATTCACTTCACGATTTTCAACTTTGTTTTGGTCCCTAACCTGACTGTACAAACGTGCGCACACACCCACACATTTTTTTTTTAAGTGTCTCGTGGTCAAATGTCCTTTCTGTCATTGGCATTGGATATACAGTGGATATAAAAAGTCTACACACCCCTGTTAAAATGCCAGGTTCTTGTGGTGTAAAAGAATGAGAGAGTTCCAGCTGAAGAAAAAGAGCCCCAAAGCATGATGCTGCCACCACCATGCTTCACTGTGGGTATGGTGTTCTTTGGGTGATGTGCAGTGTTGTTTTTGCACCAAACATACCTTTTGGAATTATGGCCAAAAAGTTGAACCTTGGTTTCATTAGACCATAACACATTTTCTCACATGCTTTTGGGGGACATGATGTTTGTTTTTGCAAACTTCAGCCGGGCTTGGATGTTTTTCTTCATAAGAAAAGCCTTCCGTCTTGCCACCCTACCCCATAGCCCAGTCATATGAATACGGGAGATTGTTGTCACATGTAGCACACAGCCAGTACTTGCCAGAAATCCCTGCAGTTCCTTTAATGTTGCTGTAGGCCTCTTGGAAGCCTCCCTGACCAATTTTCTTCTTGTCTTTTCATCAATTTTGGAGGAAAGTCCAGTTCTTGGTAATGTCTCTGTTGTTCCATATTTTCTCCACTTGATGATGACTGTCTTCACTGTGTTCCATGGTATATCTAATGCTTTGGAAATTCTTTTGTACCCTTCTCCTGACTGATAACTTTCAACAATGAGGTCCCTCTGATGCTTTGGAAGCTCTCTGCGGACCATGGCTTTTGCTCTGAGATGCAACTAAGAAAATGTCAGGAAAATCCAACTAGAACAGCTGAAGTATATTTGTGATTAATCTGAGTCACTTTAAATGATGGCAGATGTGTAATGACTTTTATTTAACAAGAGTTTGAAAGTTATTGGTTAATTCTGAACACAACCACATCCCCAGTTATAAGAGGGTGTGCACATTTATGCAACCAGGTTATTATAAGGTTTTTATTTTTCATTTTTCCCCCTTGAAGATTTCAGTTTGTTTTTCAATTGAATTGTTCACATTATAGGTCACATTAAAAGTGGAAAAAGTTCTGACATGATTTATCTTTGTCTCATTCTTTTACGTCACAAAAACCTGGCATTTTAACAGGGGTGTGTAGACTTTTTATATCCACTGTATTACAACGATTACAATAATGGAGGACATTATGGAACGTAGAACATAAATATTTTCAACCTGGAGCCTGACCTACATTTAATTTAACTGGACATTTTTCATTACGGTTCCATGGTTAATGAAGGTTAAGTTTAAAGAAAAACTAAACTCATTATAGAACAATTTAACCCATATTCACCATGTTTCTAACCTTCCCTTTATTCAAGGTTTCAGTAAATGGACACTGCAGTATCCTGCCTCTAACATTTACAACACTGAATTTTAAACAAAGACATAACTTGTCTCCTCCTCCCCTTTCCTTACCAAATGTAATATTAGTTATTTGGGTCTCAAATGGAAAATGAGCATGTTTAGGGAGGTGGTAGGTCAAACTGCAAGTCTCTAAAGTGAAGAGGAGACTACAATTCAACGCAAACTGAGAGATGGACCAGTGAAAATGTTTCATTAGGGAATATCTCTGAAACTTGGGAAAAATGTTTTAGAAAAATATATTTGAAACATGAACTTAAAACCTTCCTCGGTCATTAATGCTAGTAGTACAGTGACAACATCCAAATGGCCACTCTAATCATTCTGTTTTTGACACTTTCCTAACACTAAATAATATTAATGATCAGGGTGTTTTATTACCACCTGTTGCTGAAAAAGAGATGCATGTATCTAATACTATATTAATAAATGTTTTGATAATAAATAATTTTATTGATCCTTAATATTCTCATCCCGTAGTTTCCATAAGCCATACACTTCTAATGATTCTTGAAAATATTGTAATAGGTGTAGCAGATTTTAAGGGATTTATTTGGATAAATGTACAGAAACTTATTTAATAAATATCCCAATTCTTTTGGCCAGGAATTAAGAGAGTTTTGAGTGGTTGAAGCAGTTGAATTACATTTCATTAACACACACAAGGGAGCTTACAAATTTTCCAACCAAATAAAACTGACAGAGCTATTAACCACAGATTCATCAGTAACTAAACACTGCCATGCCTCTGGGAAAGAGTTGATTTGTAGAACAAACTTGTTGTAACAACGTAGGCCTTGGAGATGCATTATATTTTACATTGATAATTGATTATCTTTGAAGATGAACATTTAATAAAAATACTTTTGGTCTCTAACTGTTGTCCCTTGGTTTCTAGGGAGGCAATTTCTGTTTCGGTGAAAAACATGTCACATAAAATATTGCATCAAAGGTTGCTGCTGAAAAAAACTGTTATTTTAGCAAAACCTATTGCTGGAGTTACTGCGGATTTATGAGCAGCAAAATACAATAAAAATGAAGAAGAACCTCCATAAAACGGCAAACAAGCAGGATCCGTTAACACATTATTAAATAGTGATCATGTAGAGATATCAGTCACTTTTAATAAAGATTTTTTTTTATTATTACCCTATAAAAAAATCCAACAGAGAATGAATATGAACAAAATGTCCTAGACCTGCGTTTTATGTCGACCCACATAGGCCCTGTGGGGGTCGCTTCAGTTTCTATCATCTATTATGTCACATGTAAAATGTCACTACTTGTAATGTTTTAATGTTAAATTGAACATGAGGCCCCATGAGAGGGAATGTGCCACGATCAATAAGATGATTCTTTCCTCTTACTGAAGGTTTCCTTTTTCCTTTTTTTTTCCTTTAGATATTACGTTATTTTGTCAAATAAATAGGACACTCAGTAAAAGCCCATGAGGTGAAGTGTGCTGCCGCTTACAATCACTTAGGCACTCTCTTCAGAACTGATAGCCAAACAAAAAACAAACTCACTTCCCCTGGTGCAAATGAATCACACTTGTTCTGAAGAAAACATACTAAACGGCAATGATGTAGTCAACACACTAAAATCTGACACCAAATCGAGTCCTAAGTCCCTAGAGTTCAACTCTGTGTCCAAGTCTGAGTCCTTCATAATTGAGACATGAGTCGAGCCATGAGTCACTAAGAGCTACATTCCCACAATTTATTTAATTTACATTTGTTGCACATTAAAAGGCTACCTAGATAACACAGCTTTATAAAATTAGCTAGTATGACAAAATATATAACAAAAAGAGATTTCTGACAAGATCATAACTGATGGACTCAAAGTCCAAGGCCTACAACACCACAATACAGTACCTGTCAAACGTTTGGCCACACTTACACTCATTCAAATATTTATTTATTTTTACTATTTTCCACACTGTAAAATAATAGTGAAGATATTCAAGCTATGAAATAACACATAAGATATCATGTAGTAACCAAAAAAGTGTAATAAAAATACATTTATATTTTAGATTCTTCAAAGTAGCCACCTTTGGCTTAATAACAGCTTTGCACAATCTTGGCATTCTCTCAACCAGTTTAATGAGATAGGCACCTGGATGCTTAGCACTTGTTCACTGCTTTTCCTTCACTCTGCTGTCCAACTCATCGCAAACCATCTTAATTGGGTGGAGTCAAGTCATCTGATGCAGCACTCCATTGCTGTCCATCTTGGTCAAACTGCCCTTACATAGCACGGAAGTGTGTTTTTGGTCATTGTCCTGTTCAAAAAAAAATGATCCCACTAAGTGCAAACCAGATGGCATGGTGTATCGCTAAAGAATGCTGTGGTAGCCATGTTGGTTGAATATGCATTCTTGGTTGAATTGTAAATAAAGCACTGACAGAATTACCAGGAACGCACCCCCACACCATCACACCTCCTCCTCCATGCTTCATGATGGGAACCACACATCAGAGATCATGCGTTCACCCACTCTGCGTCTCAGAAAGACACAGCCGTTGGAACCAAAAATCTTAAATTTGGACTCATCGGTCCAAAAGACAGATGTCATTTTCTCATGTATCTTGACCCAAGAAGGTCTTCTTCAGTTGGACTGATTCACAAAGTATTTGGGCTGCAATCTGAGGTGCAGTTAATTGTCCATTTGTGAATCTGGTAACTCTAAAGAACTTATCCTCTACAGCAGAGGTAACTCTGGGTCTTCCTTTCCTATGACGGTCCTCATGACAGCCTGTTTCAACATAGCGCTTGATGGTTTTTGTAACTTCACTTTAAAGAAACTTTTAAAGATTTCATATATACTGACCTTCATGTCTTAAAGTAATGATGGACTGTTGACAAGGCACGCCTGGTAATTGAAATATATTCGAGGTGAATACCTAATGAAGCTGTTTGAGATGATGAACACGTTTTTGCTGACTACATGATTCCATGTGTTGTTTCATAGTTCTGATGTCTTCACTATTATCGTACAATGTGGAAATAGAAAACTAAAGAAATTCCCTTGAATGAGTGTGTCCAAACTGGTACTGTGTATGCATATAATTTAAACCTACAACCTTTAGAAAACAAATTGGAAAAAACCTGGAAACAACTAAATGTACACCTCTACTGTATCTCTAGTCATCCATCAATCGCTAGATCGCAATCTCAATTCCAACTTTCCTCGTTTATGCAACCGTAACTCTCAGGAATTAGGTTCAAATGGAACTATTTTGTAAACCACGATTACGTTCAGTATGAACATAAATCGGTGCAATTAACTTCACTATCAATTGGACTCGCTATTATGTTGCTCCTTAACATGTCACTATTATGTTGGTCTTTAACATAATCGATTCAAAATGAAAAATGTTTTATTACAAATAACATTTTCAGTTAGCGTTTATGGTTTACTTAGGGTTAAGTTTAGGCTTCACAATACCTGCGTTAGGGTTAGGATGAAGGTTAAGGGTAAGGTTACAAAGGCAGAAAACCCCAGTCTAAACAAAACAATTCCCCAACAAAAAAGGTGATGCTTCTCGATGGAATCAAACTTGCAACCATTGGACTAAAGGTCAGTTGCATTAACGCTCACCCCACCATCCCCGACCTCAATGCCCTTGCAAGCAGCCACTATATTTGACTCTGAATATGTTCATAATTGTCCCTAGCGGCCGGGTTTCGTAGGTAAACAGAACTTTTAATATGTTGCCACTGAACATAAATGCGAGTCAATAAGGACCAATAGCACTGGGATATGTTGATACTGAACGTAATAGCACTGCTGAAATGTTCATACTGAACATAATCACATTTTCCAAAATAGTTCCATCCACATAGTTCCTGCTCTGATGCATTGCTTTTCTACTAAATTTTCTCACAAGGGTCCTGTTCATATTTTGCTGGTTCTGCCCAAAATCCCTCAGGACCATAAACAGAACAGTCTACTTGCCAAACGCACCCTGATATTCAGATTTTCTTTGCTATACTTAACTCTAGAAAATAGCCGCTGATGGACTGTACAAGAAGAGATAATCCAGTCATTGTTTCTTCATGGTAGAGTCTGCAGAAAAATGTTCGGACTATTCAATTCCCCCAACACTGAGCATTGTTATATAGTGAGTATCCTATATAATACATTAGTTTAAAATGTCCAGATAGATGTCAATTGTTTTCTAATTGCAAGTAATTCTAAATGAGTGTGTGCTAAATTAAAAATGTTTTTATTGTTATCTCTGATTATAGACCCAATGCCAGTGGTACTGGGAAAATAAAGTTCTGTTCCCATATGACTTCAATGTCATACAGCTTAGCTGTCAAACATTTTGACTTCTAATATCATTTATATTATAAATTATTATTATATTATCTAATAATCATTTATATTAGTCATTTTGCAGCATGCCTAGAGCTTTTATTGGAGACAGTCTAATTCAATAATTTTTGTTATGATTAACTAAATTTTTCAATGTTGCAGCAAGGCTGCAATTATTTGATTACACTATTTCAATGCAGACTTTTTATAGACACTTGTTAATTACCTGTGTGACATTATTTTACCATCCAATTAATGTAATTTATTTTTTAAAATCTACAAAATTGGTCTTTATTTTATCAAAACATTGGCTATAATTGTTGTACTAACTCTTCTGCTCGTACTAGAGGATAAAATTGGAAATCCTTCATAAAGGAGCATACTTCAATCATGGATTAATTTTCAAATCACTGAAAATGCTTTGTTTCAATGTCAAACCTGGAAGTGTTGATAGGGTCATAGAAAATGTCTACATTTTTGATAAAATAAGAGATGGTTGTTTTTCCTTATATGGATATGTGTTTTCCTCTCTGTTGTTTTCTTTCAAAGTGAAAAGCTTCAAGGTTGTAAGAATATTGTTCAGTACTCAACCTACAGCTCAGAGTTAATAGAAATGCAAATCTGTCTCAACAGTCCGTTACCTGAGATCATGCCAGACGTGCACGTCATGTTACAAAGCATGCTGTATTCATTTCAATTAAAAGCTCTCAAAGCACCACAGACCATAGAATGTTTCCAAAAATAGGGGTCAACTGATTTCACAATGGGGTTTTGAGAGACAAAATGAATGCATGAATAAATTCATTGCAGTTTATACAGACTCTGTGTTACAGTAGCAGCAAAATGCAGTTGTAATAAAGAGTTGTAAGAAGCATTACGGTTTCAATTTCTCTCACAAATGTAGCTCTAACTTTTAACAATTTAAGTTATGAAATTTGAAAAAAATATTACCCCATTCCTAATGGATAACACCCTCAGGAAGACGTGTCTACTGTTTCAGTAGGATCAATCTGCATGTTTTGCACTTTTTCAGACAGCAACAACAGAAAGTTATTGCTGCAAACTCAATAGCCAGGTACAAACAATACACTTTGAAAGAGTAAGACAGAAAAAAAGTCAGTGAAAAAGCAACCAGACATATGACGTAAACATTGCTAGTTATGTCTTTAGAAGTTCTGACCATTAAATAAATGGTTGCTGAGTCACCTTGATATTTCCAGCACGATCCATATCAATCGAGTATGCGCCCCTATTCTGTCCGCTGGAACTCAAGAGTTCCGTTTTGTCAACCTGAATTAGTTTCTCAGGATTATGAGGCAACCCTATCATTCTCTCTAGGGAGGCCTAGATGATGTGCCAAGTACAGGCTGGGGGATAATTAACTCTGCTTTCCAATTAGAACTAAGCAATCCATTGAGAAAACAATAAGGGACAGGGATAAATACCCTGTCGCAAGTAAGGGACATGAAGTTAACTGCAAAATAATTTGAGAATAACAGTTTAAGGTTAAAGATACTTCATGTAGTCAAATGCCAAGGCTGGGGAGTAATGGCATTTTGGTAAATAAATATTTTTGTGCTATTTTGATAGCATCGACAGCTCCAATTATCATAAATGCTATTGAATTATTTTAACATTGTTCTCTTGTTTATCATTTCTGCTGTGGAAATGTAAGTAATTTGGTGGCAGCTTGTATACATTTATTAACATATGTTGTAGGAGCATTATGAGATAATGATTTTTTTTAGATTGTTCTTGCTAGCCAATTGAACTAAATGTTTTCAAACTATTTTTTAATTGGACAATGGGCATTTATCTGATTGCCTACTTAAACTCAACTTGCCAAAATGCAGTTTGCCAGATATGAAGAACCTGGCTAAGTAATTTGAATCAC
>JACXGI010000965.1:12509-108228 GCA_016801175.1 Esox masquinongy
TATATATATATATATATACTTATAAATTCATGTTTTGTCCATGTTTTGTACACAGTATCTCACAAAAGTGAGTACACCCCTCACATTTTTGCAAATATTTGCTTATATCTTTTCATGTGACAACACTGAAGAAATGACACATTGCTACAATGTAAAGTAGTGAGTGCACAGTTTGTATAACAGTGTCAATTTGCTGTCCCCTCAAAATAACTCAACACACAGCCATTAATGTCTAAACCGCTGGCAACAAAAGTGAGTACACCCCTAAGTGAAAATGTCCAAATTGGGCCCAAATTGTCAATATTTTGTGTGGCCACCATTATTTTCCAGCACTGCCTTAACCCTCTTGGGCATGGAGTTCACCAGAGCTTCACAGGTTGCCACTGGAGTCCTTTTCCACTCCTCCATGACAACATCAACGAGCTGGTGGATGTTAGAGACATTGCGCTCCTCCACCTTCCATTTGAGAATGCCCATTTGAGATGCTCAATAGGGTTTAGGTCTGGGGTATACCCTCAGTTTCTTTAGCAAGGCAGTGGTCATCTTGGAGGTATGTTTGGGGTCGTTATTATGTTGGAATACTGCCCTGCGGCCCAGTCTCCGAAGGGAGGGGATCATGCTCTGCTTCAGTATGTCACAGTACATGTTGGCATTCATGGTTCCCTCAATGAACTGTAGCTCCCCAGTGCCGGCAGCACTCATGCAGCCCCAGATCTTGACACTCCCACCACCATGCTTGACTGTAGGCAAGATACACTTGTCTTTGTACTCCTCACCTGCTTGCTGTCACACACGCTTGACACCATCTGAACCAAATAAGTTTATCTTGGTCTCATCAGACCACAGGACATGGTTCCAGTAATCCATGTCCTTAGTCTGCTTGTCTTCAGCAAACTGTTTGCGGGCTTTCTTGTGCATCATCTTTAGAAGAGGCTTCCTTCTTGGACGATAGCCATGCAGACCAATGTGATGCAGTGTGCGATGTATGGTCTGACCACTGACAGGCTGACCCCCCACCCCTTCAACCTCTGCAGCAATGCTGGCAGCACTCATACGTCTATTTCCCAAAGACAACCTCTGGATATGACGCTGAGCATGTGCACTCAATTTCTTTGGTCGACCATGGCGAGGCCTGTTCTGAGTGGAACCTGTCCTGTTAAACCGCTGTATGGTCTTGGGCTCTGTGCTGCATCTCAGTTTCAGGGTCTTGGCAATCTTCTTATAGCCTAGGCCATCTTTATGTAGAGCAACAATTCTTATTTTCAGATCCTCAGAGAGTTCTTTGCCATGAGGTGCCATGTTGAACTTCCAGTGACCAGTATGAGGGAGTGTGAGAGTGATAACACCAAATTTAACACACCTGCTCCCCATTCACACCTGAGACCTTGTAACACTAATGAGTCACATGACACCGGGGAGGGAAAATGGCTAATTGGGCCCACTTTGGACATTTTCACTTAGGGGTGTACTCACTTTTGTTGCCAGCGGTTTAGACATGAATGGCTGTGTGTTGAGTTATTTTGAGGGGACAGCAAATTTATTGTTATACAAGTTATACAAGCTGTACACTCACTACTTTACATTGTAGCAAAGTTTCATTTCCTCAGTGTTGTCACATGAAAAGATATAATCAAATATTAGCAAAAATATGTCCTATATCTGAATTCATATATCCTATACATATATATATGCATGTATATATCCTACACATGAATTTACATTAGATGTACTTATATTCAAATTTACATTCTATCTAGATGCATGGAGATGAGCAGTGTTTGGTTCCATATAGTGCAGCTGTTTATTTACTAGTTATGAGGTGGCTTGATGTGGTAATGTGGTAATGTGATTTTCTGATCCAAACAGGGTGCATTCTTTGACCATTTACAGAAAATGGACCACTTTTCACAGGTGGAAGTGTTCCTTGCCATATTTGTCAGGATAATTTGTCCAATTATGTGGCCAGCACGTTCATCATTTGCTTCAAAAGTATGTCCAGAGTAGTGCATTGACACGTTCACAAATTGTAGACAGTTAGTGAAAAAGTTCAGACTAAATAGGTTTTATCTGCACAAAGCATAGTTCTGAGATATTGGTGATCAGACATTGCACCTCCCAGATCTCAGAACTCTTTTGTAGTGAGTTCTAAACTAAAAAGGTCTTAATCCATCTATGGTTACTACACTTAGTGCAGTGCGTCACCATCTTGAGATATTTGTAAAAACAAAATATCAAAAATAACAAAAGAGGGTGCAATTGCAGATAGATCCCTGATGGTTTTGAAATGTCCATTTGGGTTCAGCAAAAAATTCTATCAGCGGAGAATGTTAACATGATTTAAACATCAATAGACATGAAATATTAATTTAAAGATTAAATTAAGAAAAACCCGTCCTGTGTTCTAATCACATCCTCAATTTAACGTTCCAAATTAATACAATTTAAGAAATACTATTATCCTACAGGGAACTTAGCAACATTGCTGAAGTGTAACTCTGGTAAACTAAACCAAAAATTGTTTTAGGACATACACCTTAAATGGTTTTTATTAATAAAACATAGGGCATTTGTAATTTAATTTTAGAGAACAAGACAAAAACAGCAGTTCCTCTCCAGTTGGCCATTGCCATGCTGGCACCTGTGTAATTCTTCTAATAGTACCAATTTCTAAGGGGTTAGCACAGGTATACCTTTTTGATTTTCTTAAACATAATCTGATATATTTCACATGTAAATGACCACCTAAAGAGCATTTTTTGTGAATAACCTAAATGTCAGATTTAACTTTATTAGACAAAAGGTATCAACATGCATGCCAGCACAGATAGTACAATATTTACACATTGCAGTTAATGTCTTCAAACACATTCAACATCACACAATCACTTGACTACATAATCACGTACAACAGACATTTTAGACACCTTGAAATATAATAAAATATAATATAATAACAGGTGGTAATCAACAGTAACTAAAAAATAAATGTTTTAGCTTTTACTCTTTTTTCACTGATAGAATACTGCTCTTTGCATCCAAAAATTACAAGATATATCTGGATGTTATTTTGCAGTTTCAGACATACATCCCTTTAATGTATTTGAAGAAAACCACTTCTAAAACAAATATGTAGGCATGTTGTATTGTAAGACTGCATACAGAGACAATGAATTCACAATTAAACAATTTCATATCAAACAGATTATTCTGTAATTAAACTTTTGCTGCATCACGGACAAAATGGGTTCTGACAGCCAATTGAACCTTAAGGAGTTAATATGAAAGGTGGGTGTCATTGAGGCATCAAAAATTACAATCATCAGTGTACTTGATTGCTTTAACACAGCTTTATGATATCACAAATACTTCATAAACTATTGCACTAATTGACATTTACCTCATGCTATTAGCTGGAATTCTACTAGAGTAGCTAGCTAGCTACAGGAGTATTAAGCAAGCATTCACACAAATAGCATTCAAACACAAAATGGCCCTAAAAGAATAAACAATCATGGCATAAACTACAATACCGTCAAAAACTTTAGATGTGCTACACATGGGATTCTTTGGGAAACAATTTTCATTGTGATAGTGTAATGGTGTTAAGAATGCACTGCAAGCTCACAATTAGCCTGAAATGTCACTGATGTAGCTATACAATTGGTACTTTTTGTATAACTCAAATGTTTGGAACATTGTCAAGGATGGCAGTAAAATGTGTTGCAAAGCAGATGTCACTCCCAATCTGGGGCCAGGCGAACTGTCATTGAGGAAGCTAAACTGTTAGCAACATCACATTAGATGTTGGTTACAGTATAAGAAAATGTCCATATTAGAGTTAAAAGTAAAAGCGAAATGATCATGTTTCACAGTACTTCTTATCTACCAGTGTTGTAGCTGTGATCAGCTGTGATGTTAACCAACTGATCTCTCTCCCTTGCCTGTAGTTGTTGTCAAAACAGACATGCTGTTTTGATTCTGTGGCTGGAGCAGCTAATGGTAAAACCATTGTTAGGGACGGGTAGACTATTTGAATGAAGCATACGGCTCTTGTAATACACCTGTCTTCCTCATTGGGGACAAATCTCATGTGTATCACCTTTAAAGTCATCTGAGCGGATAGAGGATAGCTCCTTCATAAATCCACCTCTAATAGAACTCTTTGCGACCCCTTTTTGAAAATGATATTCACCATACCCTGTTAATGACTTGGATGGATTAACATATTATTACCTGCCACACGACAGATTAAATAATTTTACATTTGATCAAAGCGTCTCTTGTGAACCTATTATCAAGTCGACACGAAGCTTGCCCAATTAGAGGTAGTGCTATTTTGGCAAATTCTACCACTAGGCAGGAAGTCGATACCTGAGCAGCAACTCTTTAGAGAGAGGTGGGAGGGAGAGGTCAGAGATAGCAGGAGTGACATGACAGGAAGACAAAGGGAGAAAATGGATGTTCAAACTCGCAGACTGAGGGTATGTGCAATGTACCTGTCAAGTGTTGCACCTATTAGTTTGAAATAGGCGAGCAGCCATCATTATTTAGCGCATATAATCTGTGAATTTGGAAATTTTAAGTGTCTAAGCACATGACCACAATAATAAGACAAAAGAAAGACAACATCACCAGACTGTAAAAAAAACAATGACCTGTGATGGTGGTTCCCTTAACATTTATAAGAATGATTTATGGGGATCAACGATTATTCGACTAAGTCGACTTATTCAACAAGAATAATCTGTCAACAATCCATTTCGGATATCGACTGGACACTTATATGTAATGTTATGGTAATTCCATCGATAGGAACTCTTAATGGAAGTAGGTGCAGAGATAAAATAATCTTGGCACAATTAGCGGTTTTATTTATTTGGAAGGAGAGAAGCGTCAGAAGCTTACAGAATTAACCTGTGAGGAATCTCTGAGTAAAACACAGAACAGTCACAGTATTTAAACAGCTAAAAGGGGTGTGGTAAGACTGCTCATTCATTTCCTAAAGACAACAGTTATTCCTTATACTTCCTGCCCCCACTTGTGTCTTCCTCTGGGTGTTTATTCTCAAGGGGGTAGGGGAATATCGTAAAAGTCACCCTTAGACTGCTAGCCACATTCCTGAAGAACAAAGGGCTGATACCCTTATTGGTTTAGGCAGATTAACAGATGGTCAGAGGACCCAATGGTCCACTGATATCAATGAGACGTCACAAACAAAAACCAGAGTTACATACCAGGGAATAGAAAAGCATGCATTTCTAAAATGTTAGTTCACGAAATTAGTTTTTAACATTAGTTCAAGAAATTGCATAACAGTAGTCCCTATTAGCCAATGTATATTTGGCAACTATATGTGAGCACAACAATCTCATGTGCATTAACTGAAAGAATATGCCACAATACGGCACAGAATTGCCTTTTGCTGTGGGCACATCTACTACACTCGAGCACTTAAAATGTGTCACTTAATGTAATATGTACACTTTTTTAACATAGTCATTACACTATCACTTGAAATTTATGTCACAGTCAATTATTATGATGTTGATAGTTATATCTCATGCACTCACAGCTGTATGGTGAGGCAGACCCCAACTTACATCCTCAGACTCTGGTAGTGCTGGTCCGAAAAAAGATAACTTGCTGATGGACTCAAACGAAGTTCTCCCACCAAAAACATACTGTCTAAATTCCACTCATGTATAAAATTGCTTTAGTTTATGGTCGTTTGGACACGGTATGTTCAAACAAGTCAAATAGAAAGGGTAATGAGCTCCTTGGGACAACGGAGCTGGGCAGTTGCCTTGTTTGAGTTTTAATGGACTGAAAGTTTACTACAATAGAACAAATTATCAAGTCATAGATTACTAAACCATTGTTAAGAAAATTGTCATTACATTCAGGCTGATTGTATAAAGGAACAAATGCATTGATGTACAATGCTCTTATTAGAGAAGAGCTGCAAACATTTATATTGTAGCAGTGAATAGTGCACTGTACCATAGCCAGCATCACAGCATCACAGCTTGTGGCAATCTGAAAAACTGTTTTTCCCTCAACAGCTGCTCATCTATTTATCAAAAAGAAACCTTCTAGGTGACGGTAGAATGGTACAAACATCTCTCGTAAAGCTTCTGTGTGACTGTGTCAAGCTTTACAATCATTTGAAAGTATTATACATGTTGTTGAGTCTGTATACCCCTAACAACAATATACTGTCGGTAAGAAGTTAATGTGATTGGTGTCTCAGATATTACACTAAAATGAATTCAAGCTCTTCTTTACTTTCATTGTTCACCTGAAAAAGCCACTCACAAGCTGTGCCACATTAGCATCTACAATTCATCAACTGACCATGGTTTTTAATTTCCAGCATTTTTATCTTACCTTTGTTGTGCGCCAGACACATTTTTCATGCTGCCAGGTCACAGATGTCAATAATAAAAACATCTGCCACTCAACATAAATATAATCAAGGTTGGCACACGGAGACGTAGCAACCATTGAGTCACCATTGAGATTTGACAGTTAACATTTTACATTTGAGTAATTTAGCTGATGATCTCATCCAGAGTGACTCACAGGAGAAATTAGTGCTGAGTGCCTTGCTCAAGGGCACCTTGACTAAACCAGCAACCTTTCAGTTACTGGCCCAAAGCTGTAACCACTGAGCAGCCTCTGTCACCTGAATGGTGCCACAGATTTGAAACCACCACACATCCAGTGACATTTATTCTATACCAAGTAACGCTTTATAAGTCTAGCGCCATGGAAAATGGTGGTTGTGAAGCTTTTGACATCTAAATAGGTCAGAAAGAGACTATCAGAGTTCCCATGGTGATGAAGCTATGTAAATCTTGTTACTGGCCTGTTTGTGCCTATCACAAGCCAGACTTAACCAGACCAAGAAGTAAACGCCTGAACAACCTGAAAGATGTGCTGCTGCTCAATGGTCATTTTGTTTAATTTTGCAAAAAAGTGAAAGAAATGTGCTTCATATATTTAAAGCAACTCCGCAATGATGGATATTAAGGTATACTGCTTTGCATTTTTTATGGTCAGTTTTAGCTTTTGTACTGTTTCTTGTCCAAATTATTGGAGCGTGTCCAGCTTCAAATTCCTGTGTGTCCACATCTCCAAGGACCTCTCCTGGTCCCTCAACACCTCAGCCCTGGTCAAAAAGGTGCGGCAGCACCTGTACTTCTTGAGGCTGAAGAAGACCCACCTGTCTTCCTAGATACTTTTACTGCTGCACAATCGAGAGCATTCTGACTAACTGTGCCACAGTGTGATTTGGTGGTTGCTCCGTAGCTGACCAGACGGCTCTGCAACGGGTGCTGAAAACCGCCCAGCACATCACAGATACCCAGCTCCCAGCCATCGTAGACCTCCAGCGCAAGCGGTATCTGCGCAGGGTGCACGACATTATCAGGGACTCATCACATTCATGCCACAAACTGTTTGCCCTCCTCCCATCAGGCAGGTGGTACATGTCTCTCTGTTCTCGCACCAGCAGGCTCAGGAACAGTTTCTTTCCATCTACTGTAACACTGCTGATCTCTGTGACCTATCACTAACCATACCCACCGTTTGTACTACTGGACTCTGTCACTGCCTTACAAAGTCTAAGGAAGTTTTCAGTTGTCTACATGCATGTGTCATTGCTGATATTCCTGTATTTCATTTACACATGCCGTCTTGCACTTTACAATTGCCTTCATTGCACATTCAGAACTGCCACTGTACTTGCATTTTCAATTGTTCCATACACATGTCGACCTCGGGAACCTCATTCCTGCTTTCCCTGCATTTCAGTTGCACATGCTACCTTACTCCTTCAATTTGCCTCGACTGCAAATTCAGAATGCCATTGTTTTTTTAGAATTGCCACTTGTACCCGCACATCTATTTATCCCACTTGTACATACACTATACTTCCCTCCCATTGCACATTTAGAATTGCCATGAGGCAGAATTGCCACATGTAATGCAGTTGCCTTAATTGCATATCTATACATTGCATTTGTACATATATTCAATACTTGTACATTTTCTGCCCTCTATTTGCACTTCTGGTTAAATGCAAACTGCATTTCGTTGTACTGTACTTGTACAATGACAATAAAGTTGAATCTAATCTAAAAATCTAATTTAATTATTCTTTGGACACAAACAATAGGATTAGTCAACAGCATGTGACAACACAATGTTACACATTTTTAGAACATGCTGTTTCTCTGAAGCAAGATAATTGATGCTTTTTGACCCGAGCCAGAGTACGAGCGCAGTGAAACTGGAGTGGAGCGCGTGTCATTTGGTTAGACCTCAAAGCGATTAAAACAGTTTCATTACATTTCTATATTTTTGCATAGCCTATGACATGCAGTTGAAATGTTGAGTGCTTTGTCTCAGATAGCCTACTTCAAAAGCAAATGGTAGCCTAGATAATTCCAGAAGTAGCAGTGTTTGTAAAGAATGATATATATATATATATATATATATATATATATATATATATATAGCGAATATGGAGCGAGCATTGAATGATTTTCAGCAGAGTGGGGAAATGAACACTGACCGCCCGCACAGAGACAACAGCTCTGTGAGTGAGGAGTGTGAGTACAGACACTTCACCTTCTCTCACATACTCTGGCCTGTTCTTTGGGCAACAAGACCACAGTAGCCAAACGGCTCAGAATAATGTGACTAGCAACAGCACCCACACACTGTAACATAAAGTATGTGACTAAAATTCAGAAGTGACAGTAGCCATATACACTCCACATAGGCTAGGAACATTTTAGAAAACAGATCAGGCCAATAGAGAAAATGAGTAAATAGAAATCAAAATAAAAAAAGCATTCCATTCTATTCACTGGATGTGATGAGAATTAAGTCTCAATCATGACAATACAAAACATTTCCAAATCGACTGTTATTTCCCACATAAATTTACAAGTACAATTCATAAGTTAGAACGCAACACAACACCATCAGTCTCCCGTGGTCACATACTATTATTTTAAATTGACAGCTAACAGCAAGTCAGCTGAAAAAAATAACTGTGACACTAACCAGATGATAATTTAAAACCTGTTGTTGAAAGTCAGATGTTAACAGATTTGCCAACATTTAACAACAAAAAAATCTGCTGGAGCTGCTTCAAAAGTCAGTTGCATACAAACAAGGCAAATGCTAGCTATTCACTCTCAGTGACATGTTTCTGGGCTTTCTAGAAGGCATAACACATCATTTGCCTCTCCAAGACAAATTTTGATTAGTTGATTCTTATATTGGGTTGGTTCAATGACATACTGTATCTAGGTAGCTTCTGCCCAAATCCTGAAGGCCAAGATTTTTGTCTACCCACAGACCACCAAAGAATATTTCTAATTGGATATTGTCACAGTTTGGCATGGAGGCAGAACACAGGCGCAGAGGTTTTCAAGGGTAAACGTGGTTTAATATGCAGACTCACCAAAAAACAAAAGACACAAAACAGCAGGAACAGACAACAACATCAATGACCAACAAGAAACGCAGGAGGAACTTAAATAGGGACATAACGAGGGGGCAAACAAGACACAGGTGAAAACAATACAACAGAGGGTAAGCTACTTCGAAAGCAAAAGACAAAAATCTAACAGAACAGGCCCCATTCACAAACAAAAGCAAAAACGAAACTGGTCAAAAACAGAACGTAACAGATATTATTTTCTTTTTGGTATTAATGCTTCTCTTTCCAATACAAACCTAAGAAATTGAAAAAAGAATATTAAAATGAATAAAAATAATACTAAATAAATATATAGGTAATTATATAACACCAATATGTACCATTTTCTATCAATCCTTAGGCCTTCTTTGAAGGATGGTTTCCCACTGGCTGGGATATACAATTGATTCTTGAAGAATATTACATAATTACAGCCTTATCCTCATAATATCTTTCTAGATCTAAGTTCATGAGTTTGGTGCACATTTAGCCATTCATCTTATTAGTGTATATGAATTTCCCATTTCTGCTTCTACCTCTGTAGTGATCCTGTTGTGGTGATTTTTTTGCACTGTTTCACAATGAGTGTAAACCCTGAGTGTAGTGTAAACACTAAGTCTGCCACCACACTAAGTCTGTGAGAGACTGTGTTGTTGTTCTGGGATATCTAAATAGTTGGGGCACCTGCACAAGAGATGTTTATTATTGCTTTCAGGCAAAACCACTCAGCAGGTTTTGGACAAATCCTGGCAGTCCTTTTACTGAGCTCAATACTCAAAATTAAAAGGCTGGCACAACATTCGCAGAAAACTCTTACACTTACTTGAGTGGGTTGACTGAGTGAGTAGACCTGCTGTCAAGGGTTACACAGCATAGAGGTCTTTTACAGAGTAGTTGGGAGGTAGCGATGCTGGAATGTTAAAACACAACTTTATTCATCCCCTCAGAAGCAATTAAGAAGGCGAAGCCAGGTTAAAATTATATAACATCCTCATGTCAAAAACATTTCTTTACCCTTTACGGCATAATCAACAAGGGGTTAATTATAGGGGATAATCATTCTCTGGAAAATAATAACTAAAGTGGAAGGCGTGTTCCAAGACATCATAGCAAAGTTGACGTAACATGACTTAAATGCCAGGAAAAAATGTAATAATTAGTTCCAGTAAACGTTTAGGCAGGGGTAATGGGATAATTTAGACAAATTACAAACACTTTTTTTTTTAGCAAAAAAGGTTTACACGCTTTAAATGTCATGCACTGTTAGCATGCTGTTAGCATGCATCAAATGTCATGCTCAATATATCCCTATATGGGATTATGTATCTGTTACTTTGTTTGAAGTTAGTTTACAGGGTTTATGCACAAAAAACTGTATATATACCGCTCCGGAAGAACTGCACTGCACATTTTTCTTTCCTTTCCAAAAAAGTTGAAAAGGAAGGTTTTGAGTGAGGAACAGAATCGTTCAATTTGCAGTGGTCTCTTAATTTTAACCCTTCTGTTTCTCGCTCAAAACCTTCCTTTTTGACTTTTTTGGAAAGGAAAGAAAAAGGTGCAGTGGTCTCTTAATGTATTTAATATGTATACCTTCAATAAAGGGACAAAAAACAACTACTTTGTCATGAAAATGATGTTCATTCATTAATAACATGTCATTTGTCCTTGATTTTAAGCCATCAAAATGGTTGGGGGATGGACTCGTCTGCAACGTAACACAGGCCATTGGCCTGTGATGAAGACAAGCATTTGACATTGTAAATCTCATTATGCAAAGGAAATTGATTGCAGGGCCAGTTAAATCACCGTGGGGGTCTCTGAGGTCAAGCTTATAAACTAATTCAAAGTGAATGTAGATGTGGAATACAACGAAAGGTGATGATGTGGGCAGTTTAGAAGCCTCTCTTGGAAGGGCCGCTCCGTTCTGTCAAGCCGTCTCACCGGCCCTCTTCATGATGATATTGTTAAGGACAGCTGTCCACTGAAAAATAAATATGTACCCTAGCTTCCTTAGGGGTCAATGTAATCAATGTCCCCCTGCGAGTTGGCTGTCACATTGGATATAGGGGTGAAACGTATTCTTAAATGAATAGAGTGGAGTGGCTCAGATGGAGCACACCAGGAGTTCTTTCTCTTGAGGGAGAAGAATGTCAGCTATGCAGTGACATTGGTTGGAAGACGTCAATCACGCCACGCAAATAGCACACCCACACCACTTTCCCTGAATCGCAGATATCCCCGAGAGATAACCAAGCAAAACCCGCGCTCAACAACGTGACCAACCTTGACTGCTCTGTCTATTGCATGCACTTCCTCTGTAGTGGCAGATAACAAAACCAAACCCCAAAAAAACACAGCAGCTCAGCACAGAGCTTATGAACCTTGCATACACTCTGAAGATAGAGGTGTATTGCACAAAAGCCAGGGAAGGTAGCAAGGCACCATATGCGCATGCTGAGATAAATCGGAAGGGGGCAATGTACCCCTGTAGGCATATGTGCGTCTGAGCTGAGTATTGGCCGCTGTGCTTCCAGATTTATTCTTTCATTGGGTTGGCGGTGTTGGAACACTCTCCCCCACAGCATGGGCTCCTATGAAAAGTTTGGAGCCTGCCGGGTTGGAGACTGACTCTGAGAAAACCTTTTCCGCATCCCTGGAAAGTACACACATGTCCACCTGCTTTGTGTGCGGTCTCAGCACCTGCCGTACGAATAGCATTGTAGTCACTTTATTTTACATGGGCATTGTGCCGGCAAATGAAGCACTAGAAAATGCAGAGGATCTGTTTGCAAGATACACAGACATTTCTTACAGCTCACGGGACCCATGAAATCCAATTAGCTGAAATGACACAGTCTCATACACATTCTCATATCCAATCGTATGCATGCTCACTGTTCAATGAACTTCATGAAGCAGTGCCCTCATGCTCTGGGTATTTCATACTTCAGTGAAGTCCCCTAACATTAACCTTGTTAACCACTGTTTGGTGACAACCCTGCAAACAAAAATGAGTCATTAGGATGTCCCTGTAACATTAGGAGATTGTGTAATGGTCCCCTGGACGTCCTTAAGACGTCCCCTGTTTGCTTGGAAGTTATTAAATGTTGCTGTAGAGTCAAGCAAACTTACTGAAAATAATGTGGCCTCTTCAAACACAACAGGTTATTGAGTACAAGGTATTTTAATGACAGTAGCAACTAGCCATTTCAAGTCTGTATGAATTACCCATTTTATTTTAGTAGGAAGTAGGCATTTTTAATTTCAGTAGGAACCAGCCATTTCACATTTCATGACATTAGGAACTAGCAATTCCTTTAAAACAGGAAATTCCTATTTTCATCAGTTGAAACTAGCTATTTAATATCAGTAATCAGCTATTTCATGTCAGTTTGAAGTAGCCATTTCATGAACGTATTTCAGAATACTGTTTACCTCAGAGTTAAGGGGTTCTCATGTTTTCACATCACCAGAAATTGCACATAGCCTCTGAAGCCCAATAATTTGGCTTTTTCCTCATCACAAAAGGTCCTCGACTACATAGTTATGTTTTTTTTGTTGTACAAAATGGAATTTGTAAAGGCAGAAATTGGAATAGCTATGTCACCTGATAAATTGTGTCCAAAAGTACAAATTGTCAATCAATAGGTTGTCATGGAGCAATACAGTATCTGCAATTTGTCATCCCTCTCAGAATAGTGATACATCAGTAACACAATTCCAGCAACTGACAGGATTCAGTGTCTGTTTTTAAAACAAAGGCAGGAGTTAGGTAATTCTTTTCCGGCCAGTGTCCAATTTACCGAGTGCATTCTTCTAATATCATGAGAGAACAAGAGTTGATGAACAACCCTACTGTGAATAAAAATACTTTCAAGACAGTTAAGTGGCCAACTGTGACCCTATAGTGCTATAGCCGACTGATTCATGAGTCTGTGATTGCAAGCAGTGTAGCCCCATGGTCACCCTTCTTGTTAAATTAGTTTCTATGTACTGGATTCCAAGGCAATGCATTTGAACTACTAAAGCTGGAATGATACTGTGTTTGAAAAAAGTTTCACCAGTGTCTCAACAGGGTTTTCTGTCTGACTAAACATGTAACTGGTGATGTGAAAAAAATTGTGAACCCCTGGTCAATTTAGACTTGTTTTAAAGTCTGACATTTTAAAACGTTTGATTCTACACAATTACACATCATAGAAATCCAAAATGTAGATATAACAAAATAATGACCAGAGATGACTGCAAGTATTTTCAGAAGACTATGAGTATCATAATAAACCATAGCTGCACATCAGATAGTGGCAGTGTTATTCTTGATAAATTACTATGCCGCTGTCATCCTGGTTGGGGTTGGCCTGTGATGGCCTGTGATCTTTTAAGTCTTTTAGGCATATTGAGATCAGACCGCACAGAGAAAGTCAACACGTGCTAATGGATATTCAACACATGTTAAAACACATACACCAACTGTGCGTTATGTTTTTATTGTACTCATGAACGAATCAACAAAACATAACTGTAAAAAATTTATTTGTTTCTAAATGTTATTGCCGGACCACGTAAGCGGAGCCGGCTAAGAAGAGCGAATGTCTCTTACTGAGTGAGTGAGTGAGCGAGCGAGCGACCGACTGACTACCCATTGTTTAATAGCGTAGTGGTTAGAGAAGCGGACTTGTGAACTATAGGTCCCAAGTTCGTATCTCCTCACAGGCGAAGCGATGTACGCATCATGAACTATTCCGTATAGACGAAAACTTCGCCGGCTAAAACTGTTAGTTCCTACATTATAGGAAGCCTGAATTAAAATAGTTTACGGTTATATTGCGACTGTTTCTGGTATGGAAAATTTAATCTTCAGTCTTTCTAGCAATTGCTCAATTCTTATGATTATTCCGAGGAAGTTAGTAGATACTAGTAAGCCTATTACTGGCTAATAAGCTGTTAAAACGGCCAGTGGCAAAAGCAATACAGTTCATAGACGCTATGATGGATGTAAACTTAATAAGAAACGTTAGTCACTTTAACACAATCCTCAATGGAGTCTAGCGACTGCTGAAACGTGTAATGCCGTGGCGTAGTGGTTAAAGACAGTGCCTCTCATGTGGTAGACCTAAGTTCGAACCTATTGAGAGCAACAACATTTATTAATTATTTCTGGTAGATTCCACGATTCTCTCGTCTTTTCACTTGATGAAAAAGTTAGTTATCGTCGCCTTTATTGATAGTTACTGTATGAATGTAATTCACAAATGAAAGAAAAAAGTATGTTGTTTTGCCATGAAAGAAAAAAATATGTTCTTATGCCATGAAATGAAATAGCTTTGGCAGACTCGCTAGCTTATGACTATTCTTATGACTATTCCAGTAAGTTAGTAGATACCGGTAAAGCTTATTACTGGCTAATACGCTGTTAAAACGGCCAGTGGCAAACGGTATACATTAGACGCTATTTGTGGTGGATGTAAACTTAGTAAGAAATGTTAGTCAGTTTAACTGTAGCAATGTCATTCACAAATGGCCAATTAACTATTAAAACTTTAGCTAGTGGCATAAGAGGATTTGTTCAGAATAGAGACAAAAGGCTATACTCACACCCAGTAACAGTACAGCTCTGTGGTGTAGTGGTTCACGACACAGCCTTTCACGTGGGCATCCTGGGTTTGAATCTCGAGATGGCAACACTTTCTATTGCGGGCCAGCTGAACTAGGCTTGCCTGGTTTCTTGTTTTCTCCAACATCAGCCATCTTACATAAAAGTAAAAAGGAGTCAATACCACATGATTATGAAATCATGCATGGTCTACCACTGTAAACTGGTGTCTCATTTTACAAAAAGTAAAAGAGTATTTTACAGAATATCAATAGAAATGTAAAGTTCATGTAAATCTCCTGTATTGTTTTTCATGTGCTAATGTATACAGATTCAGAGTACAGAACGCAGAGACAGATTTTGCTGTAATCCTAGACCAGATTCCCTCATTGTCATACCATGGTATAAAAACATGGTCAAGTAGTGTCACAATGTCATTACAGATAACTGTTCTTCCTCTTCCTCATACACCACCTCTCCTCTTCCTCTACCTCTCTCTAATGGTTTCATCCATGGTTCCAAAACACAGGTGAGTTTACCTGTGGCCATTTTTATTCATGCCAACATACTTATTGCTTGCTGACTATATATACTTCTTAGTGTTTGCAACTTGACAGCTTTTTGTTGACAGTGCTAGAATTGAAATGATTTGAGTTTCTTTATTGAATGGCAGTGTTTTCTACATGACAACATGGTGACTAGTGTGTTTACAAATACAGTTTTATGTAGAGTTTTGCTAAGCAATTGTGAATAGAACAGAGATTTGTGTGAAAACAGGTGAATAGTGCTTATGGGTTTGGTAAATGGTATTCCATCTGGAATTTATCAAAATTTATCGAAATTGTTCATAAAACTGTAATGCTTAGTCATTTGCTAATAAAACAACTCAGCTAGCCTATGCAAAGTGTCCTAGTAAATGACAGAATTACTATATACATAGTACATCTGTAAATTGCACAAAAAACATGCACGATTTGAATGTTACAGTTGGTATAGACAAACGTGATATTCGATGGTAAAAATGACAGACACCATTTTTAAACTTTTAATTGGCAGAGAAAGCGTGAGAAAGAACATGAGGGTCAATACACCAGTGTATATCTGGTTAAATACTGTGTATTGCACTGTTCTCTCAGCGTAAATAGCTTTTTGGTAGGCTATCTATCAAAACCTCATAACAAGTTAAGCTGCAGTCCCCTTTTCTGTTTATGTTATCAAATGTTATTTTGCTATACAATTTAGCAAACATATTCTGGTAAGGCTGGTTACATACTTGAAATTCCGTCAACATTGTCAGTGTCTATAGCAATTAAATTCACACACCACCAAGTGTGAATCGGGGAACATCTAGTATATCCGGTATATCCCAATATAAGCCACGTCTGCGTTCTTAGGGAGTCCCTGTTCATGACACTAGACAAATTGGTCAATCATATTACTCTCATGATTGGAATGGTAGGGACTAGTTATTATATGTGACACAGTAACATGATAACAATCAGAAGAGTAATGGGAGGTGCGAATGTGGGGTGCCACAAGGTTCTGATCTTGGTCCCATCCTGTTTGTCCTGTATATGCTCCCGCTTGGTCATGTCATTAGTCAGCATGGGATCTCATTCCACTACTATGCGGATGACACCCCGCCAGGCTTGGAATTTCATCATTTTAGGGGCAAGGCCATTTGGCCTTTGGTGTCACAAAAATGTTTAGGGCACAAAGGCCACATGCAAGGGCCCAAAGGCCACTGAGTGAAATAAGAGGATAAATAAACAACTTGAATTGTTGATAAGAAAAAAACATGCATGACATGAAAACATACATTATTTACTTTTTTAATATCATATTTTGAAAAATCACTCTTTATAACTGATATGTGTTTTCCACATAAAAAGTTAAATTGTCATGTTTTAATCCTTGAAATTACATCTACTCCTCCCTCAACATTTTTATAGATTCTGTTTAATTTTAGAATTTTTAGTTGGGATCGTTCACTTGACGACACCAAACATGCAATAGTATTGACAGTTAAGTAACGTTAAGGCTAGCTAGCCAGAGGTATAACATTACCTCATTTACCGAAACGTAAACCGCAAAGTATCCTTTAACTTCACTATCACCTGCGCTAATGAGAATAACCTAAATAAACAAATGTAGTGACCTGTAGTGACTGATTTGTGCGTGGAGCAAGTAATTCTTGTTTTCTAATCTTTCACCACAAACGCTGCCATGTCGAGTGATGTCAAACCTAACGTTACTTCTCGGAGCTTTCAAAAAGCATTCAGGTATATTCTCCCACTCGGAGGACGGAACTTTCCCAGCTCCCAGTTGCTCATGAATGCACCTTACAAAACGGAGGTTTGATTCAGGTAAGCACTAAATAAGTCAGCTATCTATCGATAACTAGCTAGCTTGCTTACTTGCATATAGTCCATTCTTGTGGTTGTTCTCAATTGCGAACTACAAACAAACTTTCGAACAAACTGCTGAACGCGGGTTTTTCACAGTAGCAGGGGCACAAAGGCCATGGTGGCTATTGGGCGTACAATGATTTTCAGGGCATCCCGGCCAGAGCAAAGGGCAATGACAGCAATGGCTGTAGTGGCCATCGTGAAATTCTTACGCTGCACCCCGCTATACGTAAAAACATCCCCAAATTCCTTTAATGCTTGTGCCCATTTGAACACTTGCCTTGAGGAAATAAGGGCTTGAATGAAGCCTTTGTTCAACTGAACAGCAGCAAGACCGAGGTCCTAGTTGTTGGCACCCTCTACCAGGTCCAGTACTCCCCAATAACACACTTCACCATTGCAGGACAGAGTATGCCTTTCTCTCCATCAGTCTCCAATCTGGGTGTAAAGTTTAAATCCTCTCTGATTTTTGACAGCCACATCAAACAACTGTGTAAAATGTCATACTATCCCATTTAAAACAGGCCTAAAGACATTTTTATATAGGAAGGCTTTTGTTGATAACCGTGCTTGTCTTGTCCTCATAGTTCTTTTATTTTTTTATTTATTTTATATTTATTCAGTTATTTAATGCTCTTTGAGATAATTTTAAATAATGAAAAAGCTCTACAGATGTAATAACTTATTATTATTACGTTAATATCAGACAATATTCAAACATGTGCAAATAATTTGTTTTGTTTGATAAAAAAAGCCAAGAAAATTTGTCAAATAAAATGTTGTAATACATTTTATAAGAGCATTAACACACTGCAGAATGTGCTTTGCCAGGATTTGACACAAAGCTCAGCAGTTGGACTTATACCGCTGAAGTGTCAAGTAATTTCCTGGCAATGCACAGCCTGTCATGTGTTAATGTATACTTATTTTCTCTTACAGCATCCCTTGTGATTTATCATTGTTGTGCACCATTAAGTTTTCAGTTAATCTACAGTACAACATTTCTTCTTCAATGTATTGCAATAGAAGAGTTCTCCTTGAAACTTAAGGGAACTCTGATGGCACATATTTATGAAAGCTTTTTATGTGGGGGAAACCTAAACCAAAGGTAATAAATTCCTAATTATTTCAGTTACTTCCCTTTACCAGAAGTTAAAAATTACATTAGTATTGTATTGAAGTTTTTTTTTAGTATAAGACCTGAGTTTGGGTTATGGTTTGGGCTGACTTAAAAATAAACATTGTTTCCTATCCAAACTACAGCTCCGGAAAAAATTAAGAGACCACTGCATCTTTTTCTTTCCTTTCCAAAAAAGTTGAAAAGGAAAGTTTTGAGTGAGGAACAGAAGCGTTCAATTTGCAGTGGTCTCTTAATTTTAACCCTTCTGTTCTTCACTCAAAACCTTCCTTTTCAACTTTTTTGGAAAGAAAAGAAAAAGGTGCAGTGGTCTCTTAATGTTTTCCGGAGCCGTATTTGGTTGAAGGAATACTGTGGCTGATAAGCTGTCAATGTGCTCGTGCAATAAGAACCATAATTATGCTTAAATTAGACCTTAAAGGGTTTCAGTTTAATAGTAAACATGCCCTGTGCTGTCGCCAAGTTTGCTCTGTTGTCGAAATGCATTAGGGGCTCTTCTGTTTTCTGTCGAGTGAGGTGCCACTGGTGTTAGCACATATACATACAAAGCCTCCTTTTTAAAGCATACCGCTTCCTTTCTTCTTATCTGTCCGGTGTGCATAATTCTCCCTCAGTGCACAATGTGGCAAAGTGAAAGCAAGTTGCTTAAAGGCTTTGTACATAAAAGGCATTTATGTAGAGACGCAGCTCAACAGATCCCTAAGAGCACATGATCATTACTAATCCGGTTAGGTTAGAAGTAATGTTTTATTATTAGTCCCATCCATTTAGATAATGGGATCCCCTTCGTCATGGTACCAAGCTCTATTTTCAGAATGCTGTTGTTGTTAGGCCGGCTTGGTAGTTGGATTAATGGAAGTTGTGTAACAAATTACACAACCTATCAGCCACTTAATGAAATGAACGTTCAGGGGATGGAACACAAGATCCTAATAAACAAGCATTAATGAAAATCGTTTTTCAAATATCTATGATAGCAATGCTCAATGTAACTATTGATATTAAAATAATATGTTTGGTAACATAATAACATTCATATTACCAAGTTGAATTACATCTTATTGAAAGTGAATCATAGGCTTAATGAAAAGATGAAAATTCCTAAAGCCAATTTTCATTTCAAAATTATTTTAAGTTGAATGGCTAAAGTTTGCTTGTCATGGTGCATGTAAAGTGTGAGTTAAGATCCTCTCAACTTCGATGACATAAAAGAAACCAGAGAGAACTTGCTGGGAACAAAGTGTGAAGTCAAAGTCCATGATAGGTGACATGTAGAAACCTTTGTCTGAATGGTGCCCTGGTAAGGTAAGAGGATTGACCAGGTCATGGTCACTGGATAAATACTGACCACATGAGAAAATCTCCAATCCATGGAGGTTAGTGTTTCACAAACTGCTCAGTTTTTTTTCTGAACTTACAGTTGCATCAGTTGTGCCGCATTTGTATGGACTTTCACAATCCTGCTGCTTCTCAGTATGCACAATGTCTTCTGTGAAATTAAAGGGATCGTTTACTGACAATAACAATCTACTGGTATTGGTATCATGCAGGGTGTCAGCTGGTGTCTTTCAGTTGCAAAATTCATTATTACTAGGTGAAGTATTCTATTAACCAACCTATCAATTAATCAGTGATAAAATTACCCCCCCAAAAAATATGTCCATTAAAATGTGCACAAGCTGTCGTGTACTTGCCCATCTAACAATTAATTTCCTACTGCTCAGTTTCACTATGCCGATGATCTGTCAGTGCTACACAATTGCAGTGGCCATGGCATAATGTTTCTATCATGACTGAAATATGCTTACAAATTCGACACAATATTTAAACCAGGTATGAGTTAAAATTCATTAAACAAATAAATGAACAGAAGTTACTGAAGCTCTGTTGGATGAAGTGAGTTTTGGAAGGCTAAGTGGATCATAAAATGTTGCTGTATTTGTACCCTACTGTAGCATTTGTGAAATTGTTGCGACAAATACACACATCTGTAGATAGACCGATGCTTATCTAAACAGGATATACATGTAGATTGTGTGGTGATTAACCTTTTGGCATGTACAATCATACCGATTACACCAGACTTGTCACTGAAGCGTGCAATCACACAGTGGGATTAGAACTAATCTTTAAAAGGCATCATTAGAATGTCTACTTACGAGTGACGCAAAAATCAAAGATCAGTCTGACCACGCTGTAATTGTCTTTTATTTCGCGCAAAAAGTCTTTGTAACTTCATGTCCTCAATTTCATAGTTTAGATGTTCAATCAATGATTCTTATCCACTTCCGGTTCTGAAGGGTAACTTTCGTTTGTCCTGGTTTTAACCGCAGCCAACACCTGTGGTCATTTTTGGCTAACATGAACATAATACAGCTAACACACAAATGTATTAAATTAGCGACCAGTACATACAACTTATCATATCACGGGTGAGCTAACAAACGGTCAAAATCATTGTGTAAAAATTTATACAAGTTATGTAACCCAAAATTAGCTAATGTTTATGGGTTCTGCCATGTTTTTTCATCCGAATCAACCAAAGATAAATGCAATAAGATGAATCACTCTAAAAGACCGGATGATAATTTACATTTGCTTGTATTGCGGAAATCCAGTGCAATGTAAATAAAAATGGCTGTGCATATAGACAGTAACTAGCTAAAATAGCTCAACATAACATTAAAAAAAACTATTTTTCACTGATAATATTTGTCCACTACTAAATATACAAGAATTAGCATTTATAACTTGTCAGAAACTTTTGAGAACTTCTGAATAAAAATATAAATAAATGATTAACATATAACCTATTGTCTGTCTATAATTTTAATCAGTCGAAATCAGAAATTAGCTACATAACTAGTAAGCAGCGTAGTGCTTACCACTGTACCCGGCAACTTCCACAATTTTCTTTTTCAACTTAATTTACACATGAATGGTAACCATATTCTTAATGTGTCCTCTATAATGAAGATTATAAGATTAAAAGCACTTTAGGACGCTTCCACTAATCCTCCATTTTAAGTCAGGACAGAGAATATCCCAAAAAAGAGCATAGAAAGTTGTGGTTTCAAAATTTCAAAGCATTCAATTACGTGCTACATCAACAGTTAACCCGGACTAGGTCATTATTTGAGGTTTGTCCTAAGTAAGCCCCGTTTATGGATCGCTGACACTGATGCTGAGTCCCCCAACTAAATTCCCTTGTTTGTTGAACTGCAGAATCCTACTTGGGCTGACATAGAGACTGTCACTATGGTTAAGAAAAAAATGTAATCTTTTGCATCAGTGTATTCAATCTTGAGAATCACTGAAAATGATAACGCTAACCATTTTTCTATTGGAATGCTTTGAAAATGTGTGTGTGTGTGTGTGTGTGTGTGGATACACGCACACCACAGCTCCACACACAGCCTGCAGCTTGCATTGGTCTCTCAACACAGCAGCAACACTGCATTTCTGGCTGAGCGGGGAGCCTCTTATGCTCTCTGGGAAACACTGCTCGCCTGCCAAATTGACATTCACTGGAGTATGCCCCCTCCTGTCATTTTGTCAACACAGTCACTGTGTGGAGCGCAGCCAAGCAAGCCTTCTGACAGACAGGCAAATGGGAGGAGGTGGACTTCTGCAACATAACACCCTCTCGCCACCCCTTTGCCTAGTGGCGGGTTCAACACACACGCACAAACACGCAAGTAGCCGTGTGTACACATATATTACACATAGTAAAACGGCATAAGCTGTGGACACAGATGCCTTTCTTTCCTGCCAACATCAACGCTTTTCTAGGATACATCACAAATTATCCCCTAGGTACTGTTACCAAGCTGTGATTCGCCTCAATGGCTAACCATTAGCCTAGATTTAGGTAAATTTGCACTTAGAATTCAAGGATGCCACAAATGTGTGGCCAATACAAATTACCTCAGTTTTTTTCTTTCTAAGTCCTTAGCTGATTATTTTCTTTCACTTGAGACTATTTAGTTTAGCTGTGAATATGTTTTAATTGAAAGTATTCAGTTAGCCTTAATGAAGACTGTAAAATCATTAAGGTATTTGGAAAGGTCAACAAAGCAATGTTGTGTAGGAAATACAAGCCCTTCTGAGGATTGGCCATCATTGCCTCTTCACTATACCGTTAATTCAATGCTCCATTTGTAGGGAATATAACAACGGTGGCATATGAACTATTACCAAGCTGTGTTTTGCCTGAATTACTTCCCATTAGCCCAGATGTAGGTACATTTGCACTTAGAATTCAAGGATGCCACAAATGTGTGACAAATCTAAATTGTGCTAACTTCTTCTGCCCCACTTATTTTTGTAGCCTTCCACATTTAAAACTATTTAATTTTCCTTAATGAAAATAAAACAATCTGTGTGGTGTTGGAAAGGTCACCATAGCAATGTTGTCATGTAGGAAAAAGAATCCCTCTTCAGGCTGGGCCTTGCATAATCAAGAAAACATTGCTGCCTCTTCACCACATCGTTAATTCAATACTCTATTTGCGGGGAATATAACAAGAGTGGTATCTGAAGCGGCCAGCATATTGCTGAATTCTCCACCAGGCATGAAAGCATAATCAAATAAGAAAATAACATGGTCGCCACCAAAGATAAACTGCTTTAGTTTATCCATTTCATTTCCGAGCAGGTATCCCTTGCAAAACACTCCCTCTCCAAACACACAGGAGGACACACTTATCGGCAGTCAGGTGTCATGGCAAAACACTGGCCAAACACAGGAGATAGGGACTCAAATGGAACTAGCACTTGTCAGCTAAGATGGATCCCAGACACAGAATATGCTTGGGAAGAAGAGATTAGATAAAAATAACAGAAACCATCCAAGCATCGTCAGGGGTGTGTAGGTGGCTGATAAAGGATTCAGATTTATGTAGCCCTACTAGAGAAAAAGAGCAAATATTGTGTTGCTGGAGAAGGAAAGCAGGGCACTGGTAGAGTTTACTTCAGTATGTTCAGCGAAGGAGAGAGAACGAAAGAGACATTGAGAGATAGTGAGGGGTTAATAACAGACAGGAAATGAAAAAGTTGTCTGTTTGCTGAGACTAAATGTCAAAATCAATCGTGTGGCATGAGTTGTCCCTATTGCATGGAGAGAGACAGCTTTAGTTTTTGTCCTTCAACAGTAACAGTGCATCTCCCACCCTCCTGCCTTTGTTCCCAGATATAGATTGTGATATGTCCCCCCTTAGGTGTGGTCTGCCCCCCTCCATCATCCAGGGGAGAAGATCAAAAATCATAGAGTGGCTGACGACAAAAAAAAATACATTCAAATGGAAAAAAATTATACTATTCAAACATCGCAGGCTTGTTTGCCAAGACCCCTATTTCTCGCTATCTCTCTAATTATGTGTGAGAAATTTCTCTGAGCATTTTGGTTTGTTACTTTGGGTAACAGTTACTGTATATAGTTTATACGCTTAGCCTTTGTTCGTCCACTATTTCTAATAACTCCTCTGTTATTTTTTCATATGACACTTGAAACATCCAGCTACTCAGATCATTAAGCTCTATCTACTTCAAACGCCAAAAAGTAGGCGGTTAATCTTTGAATTTCATGTCATTTTCTGACAACTCTAAATATTTTACTTAAAACATAATTTTTGCACTGAATAATATATAATAAATATGCAAAACACACTACACCACAGGTTTGCCCTTCATGGTTCTACACATTGGAATGACATTAAGTGTCACCCTGAATGTCAAAAAGATGCCTCAGATTTGTGACAGTACGTGCACTGACTGATATGGGAAAAGAAACAACAAACGACCTGCATGTAGTTGCTCGCCCCTGTCGTCTCTTTATGTTGACACGAGACCTGAATGATCTGAGCATCGAACTCTGACAGACAAAGACGCGCTGAAGGAGTCAAGGTTGTTTGAATTCTCCCACAGTGCAAGCACAAAGGGGTGGGAGTTGTTATTTCGAAGTTGCCTGCTCGTCAGATGACACCCTAACGTGATTATACAGATAAATGTCAAATATTTCTATCTTGACAGTTAAAACTATGAATCAGACTGTATTTACCGCAACTGAAGTTTTTCTAGATATATTTTCAGGCACATCAATGCTTTATTTGTTGGAGACAGTGAGGAAAGATAAGAAAGTTTTTGCTGAGAGGACAATCAGCAGCTTCGAACTCATAACAAAGTGGCACATGTCTACTGTAGACAGCAGCTTGGACTGCTGGACCACCCTAGCCCACAATTAGCTGCAAATCTAAAGGGTACATTTAAGAGGAATGAATGTTGTACATTTCTAACAACTCCCAACCTGTGATTTCATTCAGGGGTGCCCTTTACATTTTGGTCACCTCTAATTGAGATGTCAGCAGTATAATTTGTCTAATTGAGTTGCCATGCCCGCTATGTGTGTCTTGTTAAAATAGGTACCATTTAACCTTGAAGTTACACTACGAATTCCAGTCATTTCAACTAATGAAGTGCATCCCTTGCTTTGGAGGATGACATTTAAATATTCTAAGACTAGCACAACTGGTTTAATTACCTCGTTGTTTGTCTTTTCGTTGTTATAGGGGACCTTGCAAACTGACAATGACGGCTACATATTCTGAGTATGTTTCTAAAAGGTTCATAAATTAAAAGTGCATCATGACGCATTTCTGCAATTATTTAAATTCATCGCCTGATTTATGATGGCAAAATCTTTCAGAGTGTGGCTACTATTGAACGTAAAAACAGAGGTTTACAAGCTCGTTGTCATCTTAGACATGAATTGTCGAGCTAGTCATTCAGATATTCTGTTGGTGAAAACAATCATGATTTAAGGTAGTACGTTTTTTCTTCCTGTTTTTGCTAACAAAGGTGTCGTTAAACAACAGACAGTTTGTGGTGGAATGTGGTGGAATGCTAATGAATTCCATAGCCTGGCTTTATGATGGTCATACATTCAATCACATCAGTTTAAAGCAACAAATATGATTTTCAATGATAATGCCCATCACTGAAAATACAAAAAAGCTGTGTTCACTTCACTTACATGAATAACAATAAGATGGCAGCTGAAGTACCATCACAATGCGATTATGCAGACATTGAATCAGCTTTAATGTAACTTTATTATCACAATTTCTCAGAATAGTCTGTTGTCTATGAGCAGTGACTGTGTGTAAAGTAGAAAATAAACACACGCTCAGAATGTGATATGCACATGTACAGAAGGTTTAGGTTTTTTTGTCTGGAGAAAGGTCAGGGAAATGTCTAATCTATACCCACACTGATAATAATTTGCCTGTACATTGTGTTTCCAAGCCAATATAATGCCTTTTTCATAGGCCTGGGGTATTCTGGGGGTCTAGTTCGCAGCCTCCAATGCACATGTACACCTGTAGCATGGGTTAAAATCTGTCACATTGCTCATTCTGCAAAAACTCTCTTTTCAGTGTTTCACAAATTTTTGTGCAATGCAGCATAAGAAATACATAATACATTTTATAAAAAATAAAAACCTTTTTTAGAGACAAACACATTGAGTAGCACAGAACTTTCAGTTGGGAGTCGATAGCATTCAAACAACATTCTAAATAATGTGGTTATAAAATGTTAAACCCATTTTAAACTCAATTGTTAAAGTGGCTTAAACAAAGGGATACAATGAGCTCCGTCTTTGCATTGCTTTGTTGGAATTTAATTAAAAGAAAACTTGACATCAGCGGTATTCTCCTTGAGCTGGGCCCTTAAAACATTACATGTTTTATCTACCATTCACAGACTTCGAGGAACAATTCCATGCATATTCTGTCCTCACTTTTTGCCTGCATTTTTGCCTCTCTCCCAATTGAAAATCCTCTGACTTATTTATTTATTTGACCCTTAAAATCCCATTACTATGTTATTACACTCGGCACTAGCATGGAGAGGACAATCCTGCTCTATAATGTGTATTGATCTTTGTTTATACCTTCAGCAATAATGTCTGCTTGGCAGTTCTGCATAGTTCTCATCCATATTTCAACATTGAGCTCACAAGAAGGCTGATTTTCATTTCCTGTTACTAGATGACGAGCAAACGAGTTATTCACTTTATTTGAGTAACAGAGAAGCGGTCATAGCAAAACATGCAAGAACAGTGGGCGACCCCTTAAGGGATCATTGCGTCACGTCTGGCCTTGAATACAAAATTTCCTGGGCTATTATGCCCCAGTGCTGATCGTGCTGTCCTTTAGTTGGTTCCTCATTGGTCAGAAGCTACACCAAGACTCTGTCTATTGTAGCCCACTTCATTACTGTCAGGTGGCCAATGTGGTTGCCATGGCGCACCAATTACGCCGTGTCCTTCGTGTTAAAATTATCATTCACATCCTGCCTCACACTATAAGGACATTATTGTCTTATACAACTGTCATTTTCTCTCATCTCAGGCCTCGAGATCCACCCTGGAAATTCATTATAAAGCCTCTGTGTTTAGGATATCATACGACAGCACGACAAAAATCTGTCCAGCTGTCTCTCTGCTTTCTGGCTTCGTTTACAACAGGGATGTAACATGAATTGTATTAACTGAAAGATGACGGGAAGCATTAAAACTATTAATAGAGGCAATCTTTAATCTAATTAAGAAGATATCACCCATTTCAACAACTTATACATAACGAAACGTGAGTACCAACACCAAACCATACCCGTACAACTTGTTATTCTAAGGTAGCCTGTCAGTCAACACTTAATTTGTCCTCGTAACCAACCATCTAAATTTGTCCACCATCCCTAATTGCTACTGTGCAAAACACATGAGTGTTAGAGCTAGATGTCAATCCAGCAAATCAGGCTCTCACATTGCTTGTGTTATAAATCAACCAGAGCATTTAATTAAGATAATGATGGACCCTTCACTCCGTAATCACAAAGAGTCGACTTAACTACCTGGCAGGAAAGCCAAAGCTGATTCCTCACGAGACAAAGCGCAAGCAAGCACCGCTACACTCACATTCAGTTAGGTAAGCATTAATGTCCAAAATGGCCACCTTTTAATACCCCCAGGTGCTAAACAAAAGCGGTGGATGAGAAGGAATGCTCTCTTTGGACATTTCCCCCAGCCAAGCATGCACAGCCCATCAGCCCATATAGATTATTACCATTTACCGTCTCACAGCTGTCAATAGTTCAGTCTTATTCCCAGGATGCCCAGCACTTGACCTTCTGGTCTAGTCAATCACTGCTTTTCATCTTTGTCAAACAATGCTTATATTGACACAAAAGGGACCGATTCGATCAAAACCAATATTCAAGAGATAAGGAGGAAAACAAGATTTTAGAAAACAAAAATATATTGTTTGGGTTGATTCTTTCAGGTGATACAAAAAATGTTTGTTCATTGAAAATTCTACATGTATTTTTCTATTTTATGAAATGAATTAATAGGTACCCACATTAATAATACTACAGTGTTAAATCTTATACCGTAAAAGTCATTTTCTACAGCACAATTCCAGGTAAGTATGCGGGAACTAGCTGGGCAGTAATCAAGGATAGTTTTTGGAAAAGTTGGCCTAATGATTACCCATGTTGAAAAACTTTTTTCTTGCTAGCTGTTAATCAGGAACATGACAGGTCAACCACTACAGTGGGAAAACAATTAGTTAAAAAATATCCTATAAACCAAATAGACCTAAAAAGAACAATATACTAAAACTTTCTACGTACATAAGAACTGTATTTGTTACGGTATAGGATCTCAGTAAGCAATAAGCATTTAAAACGTTTGGAAGAATCTGTTATGGTTTTTTAAAAAAAAGGATTTTGGGGTTCAGGACACACATTTTAAGTTATTCTCACTGAGATTAACATTAGTTCGACATAGAGAAAGAAAAATGTCTTATCCACAGGAAATCTCTTGACAAATTAAAAATGTAATCGATCATTTCAATGGGAAGCTTCAGATTCACATCAGTTGAGTAGCCAGTGATTGTCATATATAGCTGCAAAGTCATTATGCTCTCTTTACAAAAGGCCTATTCAATTCCCCATCATCTTTCAGCCAGATGACCTACTGGATATTAGTATGTATTATCAGGCTATTACAGCTATTGCCAAGCTCCCATTATTAATCACTGGAGTCATAAACCACATTCCTTTTTAACACCCAAACCCATCAAACATCAAAGAAAGGATTAATTTAAAATGTGATATGTATATTATTTACTGCCAGATGCAAAGACACTTACCAATGCAGGCCGTGTCTGCTTGATATGTATCATGGAAGGGTGTTTTTAATTGCAGACCAGTATCTATTTAGCATTTTATGTTATAGACGTTCCAATGGACATTGGCAGACAACACTGCCAAAGTACAATACATGAAAGTGATTAATAAAGGACATTTGTGAAAATCCCATAAAAGACTATTTGCAAAGATATGATTGGCAGATAGGCTTGACTGCAATTTCTTGTAAGAAGCCACAGGCACTCATGCGTGTGTGCACACGCATATTCACACACACGCTTATATCACCCACACAGAAGACTAACCCTAATCATCAGAAGCAAGAAGGAAGTGAGGATCAAGGCTTGAATTTCCTCCTATCGATTCTGCAGTATACGGTTACATTGCGCCTTATGTTCTACCTAGTCAATTATGTGCCAGTTCTGATAACAAGTCAGCTCCACAGAATCACTGAGATTTCCAAAATACTTTCATATTTCATACTTCAGGTGAAATAGGTTTGAGGCCACCGGAATCTCAAAGCTACTATCTGGTAGGCTTCGGAAGTTTTAGGTTACATTCCAGTGGTCATTAAAACGAATAATACTAACCAGTTCTTGAATAATATACCTTTTAAATGCCTCATACGGTCTGTCTTATGTAACTCCAATTATAAGCTTTAATTATTTATTTTTTTTAACCTAAAAACACTTATGTAAACAACCAATTTCTAGCATCAAAATCTGCTTTAAACTACTTAATAGATGTCTCGGGCTGTCAGTTCTTCAGTCTAGAGAACTGACTACGAAACTGAGAGGGGTTACATTTCTCTAGCACAATCTTTCAGTTGAATGCCAAAAACAAGGTGATTTGTTGTTTCTGTTGTTTTTAAATGCCAGAATGCATAGCTTGAAAATAGCCTGCCCCAAATGTATCAAGACTCTTTATGGTTATTTGCAGAAAGGAGGAAGATTTGGGAATCCAGCACACCTTGTGTGGTCACTGAGAACAGGATTGTGGCTAAAGACTAAACGTACAACTATAGACCTTGGCAGGACATTATTACTTCCCTGTGGTGTCCATTTTAGCACAGCCTCAATACCAGCAGGATACTGTTCTCCTATAGTGTGAAGCACTTACTGGAACCACATCCTCCCAAGCAGAAGTGGCTTGGTAAAAGTACACATTTGAGGTCTGTTAAACAGCATTAACCACAGGGCTAGTTGCATTTGTTCATAAGATGTCCTAGCATTGTTTGTATAAGTGGATGTTAGTAACAGAGACATTTCTGAAACCTTATTAAGATTTTAGAGTGTGTATACTATATATTAAAACACTAATAGAACACTTGATACATCAAGGAATTTCATACAGTGTTGCTTAAACTATAGGTTGGGACCTAAAGTGGGCCATGGGCATGTGAGAAACGGGTTGTGAGTTATGCGAATACATCCATCGTCACACACTATTTCTTCTTAATTTCAGTCCTTGGAGGCCGATTTGGTTCATGGGAGGGTGGTAAATTTCTAATTTGGTTGTGAGCTGAAAAAGTTTATAGAATCACTGCTCTAGTTCAATTACTCAGCATATTTAGATCCATTTATTCAGAGGTGTCTAGCAGTAACTGCTCGGGACCAATAAATTAGTCTATGAAACTGCCATATAGAAATGGAACGGCCATAGGGCAGATCTGGCAAATTCCAGAGGAGCTGGTCTTTACAAAACTGTGCCTATCTAACTTGGGGCTTTTGAGCAGAAAGGTTCTTATTTGGTCAATAATGGGGGTCTTAAAATGTTAGAAAACCTTTTCTAACATTTAAAGACCCCCATTGGCAAGCCAATTTTTGTCCCGATCATCCCATATAGATATTAATGTGGGGATGACAGCAGACTGGATGAAGTTCAAATGTAAATATACCTACCATTACATATAAGCCAGTATGACACCAATGCACTATCGGTGAACATGTACACATAAACGGCATCTACACAACATTTTCTCATGATCCGTCTGGTTGTTAGTGATAACTGCTTTAACGGATTTTGACAGGGTCATTAGCAATGGGTTCATCAGAGAATGTTTTGCCTAAACCTAGCTCAAATTATAGATCTGTAAAGTGACCGTTAGGATGTCAATAGGATCGCCATTAGCTTCTGGCAAAAGCGTCAGTAATTCTTCCTAGTTCCACAAAAACCTATAAAACCATACAATAGTATACAGGCAATGTATAAAGACAGAATTACTTACATTTAAGATGAGAGTACAACATACAAAAAATACAGATAGTAGAACTGTTCATTACATTGAAATCTGGCATTTAAGTAAACCTTGATCAAAAAGGATTAACTACAAGTTGCGACAGGAAGTCACCCAAAGGACACAAGCCAAGCAAATGTCCCCGGAGCCATCCCTATATCCATTTCACAAATGTTCTGTAAACACAAAACACAAGACATTACATAATCGAATAATCCCAGAATATAATAATACCAGCATTGGCAATTAATATAAGTTAATTAGTTATTAATATAAGTCATTTAGTATGGAAGCGTAGAGTTGCATTTTCATTTTCCACTTTTGCCTGCATTATTTATTATTTATTCAATTAATATGAAAATTAAAATGCAATCATGTGATTTGCATTTGAATTTTCATGTACTGGTATGCACATTCGCTGTCAATATTAAAATGTTCATGAAAAGCTATTTGTCATTTCGTCTTCAAAGCCATGCCCCGCTTTGTGGTTAACGATATTCAAATGTTAATTCAAATGTGCAAAGTGAGAAACAGCGTCATCCTTTGCAATTGAATTCCCACACTCAAACGCTGTTTTCCTAAATAAATGAAAATGACATTACAATGCGATTGCATTTAAATTTTCATGTTCTACCGCCCTGTCAGTCATTCTCTGAAGGCGGGACACAGTTTAACATGCCAACCGGAAATAGGTAGGCTACAATCATAGGTGTATGTGTACAATGCTGTACAATCGCAACAGGGCTAGTGAAAGTCATGTTGGATTTCAAAAATCGCATTGAAAGCAATTTCATTTCCTGGTCAGATGCTCATGACAGAATAGAAATGATAATTGAAAATGTAGCTGAATTCTCTGTGATCACTAATAATGATATTGACACGTTAGTGTTCGCAAATTTAAGAGAAGCATAACAACTTCCTCTTGCCATCACGGTGACACTGTTAATCAGTGTTATTTAACAGCACAACATATATGACAGATTATTGTCTAAGTTTTAAGAACAGCTCCCTCTGTTGTTGTCGGTTGACACTCGTTTCAGCAGTGTACATCTAGCATTACTGTATTATGTTATCAGTAGTCTGAATTAATTGGCTTGCTCATACTTAAACTGTGTTGCCACATGTAATAATTGTTTCAACCCTATAGAACCAGTGATTATGGATTTAAAAAAAACAATGGTAAATCAGCAAGCAAGCACGTTTATTTATATAGCACAATTCATACATAGAAGCAATTCAATGTGCATTACAATGAAAAAGAAAATATATAAAAATACAATAGCATAAAAAAGAATACTCAAATGAAAACATCAAAACAACATCATAATAATAGAACATAGAATAAGAAAATAGAAACAGAATAAAAACAGGATAAAAACTTAGGAAGCTATAAAAGCTGTTAAGCGCTCAGTCATAGGCGTGTGAAAAGAGTTTTTAACCAGGATATAAAAATGTATACGTTTGGGGCACGTCTAAGATCTTCTGATAGTTTATTCCTGTTGTGAAAACTGCTAAACACAGCTTTGCCATGTTTAGTTTGGACTCTGGGCTCTACTAGCTGACCTGTGTTATTGGTTCTAAGAGCGCTGCTCGGTTTATATTCTTCAAACATATCAGAAATGTAATTGGGGCTTAAACCATTCAGTGATTTACAAACTAAAAGCACCACATTAAAATCTATGCTGTAACTGACTGGAAGCCAGTGCAAAGATTTAAGAACCGGAGTGATGTGCTCCTGATGTGGTCCTGGTTAACATTCTAGCTGCAGCATTCTGAATGAGCTGCAGTTGTTTTACAGACTTTTTGGGGAGTCCAGTTAAGAGGCCATTACAGTAGTCAACCCTACTAGAGATAAAAGCATGGATGTGCTTCTCTTGGTCTTTTTGGGAAATCAAGCCCTTCTGGCTATATTTTTAAGATGATAGAACGCTGTTTTGGTGACCGCTTTGATATGACTGTTAAATGTGAGGTCTGAGTCTATCAGAACACCAAGATTACGCACTTGGTCCCTGGTTTTTAGGGCCTGAGAATCCATCTCTTTACTAATACTTGTTCTTTTATTTTTGTTGCCAAACACAATAACCTCTGTTTTTATCTTTATCTACCCTTTAATTGTAGACAATTTTGGTTCATCCAGGTATTCATGTGCTCTATATAGTGACACAGTGAGTCTATTGACCTGTTGTCATACGGTTCGAGAGCCATATATATTTGAGTATCATCTGCATAGCTATGGTAGTTAATGTTGTTGTTCTGCAGAATTTGGCCCAGCATGTAGAGACTGAACAGAAGCGGTCCGAGAACTGATCCCTGGGGAACTCCGCATGTCATAGCCACCCTATCAGATTCATGATTACCAATGGTGAAAAAGTAACTCCAGCCATCTAGATAAGATCTGAACAAATTAAGGACTGTCCCGGAGAGTCCTAACCAATTTTCCAGCCTATCTAGAAGTGTTCTATGATCTACAGTGTCAAATGCTGCACTGAGATCTAATAGAACCAGAACTGTTATTTTATCCGAATCAGTATTCAGCCGTATATCATTTAAAACTTTTATCAGGGCCGTTTCAGTACTGTGGTGAGGTCGGAAGCCTGACTGAAATTTGTCTAAGAGACCGCTTGAGGTCACAAAATTGCTGAGTTGATTGAAGACAACCTTCTCAATGATCTTGGCTATAAATCAGATCATTTCATTTATTTTGAGTTTCGTAGAACAAACAATCATACATTATATTTTTAATTTAATACATTAACAATCTGCAATATACGATCAGTCAGTAGCTCTAAATTGAATTCACTGTTGTCTGTGATTCAAATGAACAAGCTCATTTGTGGGAAAAACATTGAAAATATTAATTGAAATTAGTATTTATTTTTCCAAATATATAGATGGTCCATTCCCACGTGTGTGCTTTGGTAACGCCACCTGACATGTCGATAATGCCACATGACCTCGGCTGGCTAAAACTCGGCTGGCTAAAACTCATACTTCCGTTTCGTGATTTCCTGACTCACTCCTCCCTATTTCAAACTGTTGTCACTTGAGAAACCTAAGTAACGTTTGGACAATTCCACCGTTGTTTACATCCATTTCTTAATTTCCCTTACATCTACCTCTTGTTAAAACTAGCATGTTAAAACCAATTTCCGAATCGCCAATTTACGCAACTTTCAGCTCCAAAAAAGTGAATGAGATGCGCTTCACATGAGTCAACGGGCACGCATTGTATCTCCGTAATAGTTTTTCTTGCAGGTGCTGTAGGTTTTTTGTAGATTACTTAAATACCTGGACTAATTTTGTTTAAATACTTGATGAATTTTCAATGTTAGTTTGAGTTAACACTGCAACTGCAAGCGAAGACGTATGCTTCAAGCTAGCGAGTGGCACCAATATATTGTCCCATACATAAATTAACAGCGTGGTTATTAAAAGTTTCGGCGTCAATGTCAGTGGCTACAAATATTCTTAATTTGGGAGAAAATATACCTCAAGGGTTGAGAAATTTTGCCTTACCAGCTAAGGCAACGACACAAACACAGCAAACGCCATTGCATTTAATGAGTAGTTAAACGTTTTAATTTTTTCATTCAGTCCAATACAGCACACTGTAGGCTATGACCTCTATTTTTAAGTGAGATTATCTACGCTGTTTACACCCATGTTTGAAAATCTCAAATCAACCGTAATTGCAATATTTGTCAAATAAACATTGCAATTATTATTCAGAATTATTCAATATTTTATCCAAATCGTGCAGTCCTACTTACACATAATACAATTAAAAACAGTACATGTAAAACCAACATCTAAATTATAACAATATGATTTAGAATACATTAGCATAGCTAAATAGTATTACTCAACCCATTAACAATATCTAGAGAATCACTTCAGACAGACATAAAACAAACTGTTTCCCATGTTATGGCTATCCCAACTAAACATTCTGTAATGTTATTGACTAGAAATATTACATTTACATTACTAGTATTACAGTAGCTTACCAACAGTATCTCTCGAACACTGTTGTTTAAGCTAGCCTCCAAAACAACATTGGCTGTTTATCAATTCCAAGTACGCTAAGAACGTACTTGTGTCCTTGAGAAGAACGTTCTTGCCAAGCGTCCTTGCAAGAACGGTCTTGCAAGATCGCGAGGACAGAAAACGCGCCTATCTGGATTGAGACGCATGTGTACTTGGCTATTGCGCAATACCCCTCCACTCTATGAGGGCTGTAACCTCCTCGTAGTCCCTGAATAAAATATTTATGTGAATATGATCGGCAGAAGGTTGTATGGAGACTATAGCCATAATCATATTATATATGACATTTGTATATGACATTTTTTTGAAAGTGAAAATCAACTGCAATTCTAAAAAAGCTGCCCCTCTCTACCGGTACTGTAATTACATAACTTAGTTAACTTTAACTAGCCTCTCCACTGCACTGAATAACGTTAGCTAGCTGATCGAAGTCAGAGCAAATTTATGAATTAGCCGTTTCTTAAATAAAATAAGCAAATATTCAGTGACTACAATGCCCATTTCTCGTCACATTTTTTTCAGATGCTGATTTACAAGTACCGTTTACCTGAAATAAGAAAAGTTAAAATGTATTGCAGTTGTGGAGTTTTTCCTGCTCTCCTGACATCTTGCAATGACTTCTGGGATATCAGATGCGTTCTCGCTGAACAAGTCACCAACCCATGCATCCTCAATAAAAGAGGCGGATCAAGTACACATCCGGGCATTTTATGCGTTCTTGGTAACTTGCGTTCTTTGGATTAGAACCGTACTTGGGCCATGAAAGATGACGTCAAACGAGTTCACAAGTACACAAGTACGGACAAAAACGCGTATTGAGAAACGGCCATTGTTTCACACATTTATACCATCCTAATTCAAAACACTTAAAAGGCCATACCAATTTTTAGTTGTACATCGGCAATGATTATATTATTTGCATAGATATGCCAAAATTATCAGACTAACAATTTCCCAAGCATTCCGGCTCGACACCAAATGAACTCATAAAATGTTTTAATGTGCATTAACAAGAGATTTTATCTCAATGAGACAACTTGTACAAATAAATTATTTAAAATTCTAATACACAGTCCATTCTCCTGTCCTAAAAATGACATTCTGGGCACTGTCCATGAAATCAGGGGTCTGTAAAATATCCCTGGAGAACCCCACGCTTCCCGTTACTGGAGTATCCCGCACAGACTTTAAAAAAGCACTCTCTGCAAATTAAAATCTCAAATGGGACACACATTTTTTTTCCCTTTCAGCCCTGGGCATCTTGTTGAGATTCGCCAAACCTAAACCAAGAACAGAGGGAGAATGATTAGAATGAGCATGCTTACATTCACAATACTACCCAACACAACATAATCCATGAAACAGAGGGAGAATGATTAGAATGAGCATGCTTATATTTACAATACTACCCAACACAACATAATACATCAACTGTGATCTAACATATTATAATGCTGTAGCTCTGCCGCCCTGAACACAAGTTTGATAAGGGACTATACTTTTTATTTCTAACTTACATTTAAATTGTCAAAAACATTTAATTAAGCTTAACAGTAGAGTAAGATAAGTGTTGATTGGTATCTGTTGATTGGTAACTTAATTAGTTTTCTAACTATTTAGAAAATACTCTCCAGCCAGCCAAAGTGGGCCAGCTGCCTAAACTCCTGAGTGCTCACCACATCCTTCAAGGATTTGCAAGTTACCAGTTGGTGAACTGAATATAATGTGGCTCAAATTTAGTAAAAATAAGTTATGCACTACCTATCATATTTGTGTATAATAAACTAGTTAATATCTAGCTATTTTTTTCAGAATAACTAAGGCCTCAACTAAGTAAAGATGCCAATAGTTCACAAGTGACAATCCCATGATCAATATTTTTGTGTATAGAGTCTTTTTTGGATAATCAATGCTGTCCGGCTGTTTAAGTGTGAAATCACTACTGCAAAAATTTTGCTCAAAGCTAACGTAAACCTGCAACTACCTGCATAACTTACGTTATAAACAATGTGTAGCTACAGTACTATAGCTAGCTACTATATATAGCTACAGTAGCAAACTTGAAACAGTGGCCAAGTTTACAAGTGACATGGCACAGTACCTTGAAGACAAGCAATGTTACTAACTAGCTAGCTATTTTGACAGATAGAAAATCTGTATGTGTTTGAATGCTATCAATAAATCATCTAAAGTTTAATAATTTTCTTACCGGTGTCATCTGCCAGGTTTCTACATAAGACTGAAATGGAAATGATGAAACAGAAGAGACAAAATGGAAGTATGAGTTTTAGCCAGCCGAGTTTCAGTCAGCCGAGTTTTAGCCAGCCGAGTCTGCGGGGCTGCAGCTGGATGCCTCTCTTAGAGCGTGGAAATTCAATTGCAAAGGATGGCACTGTTTCTCACTTTTCACATTTGAATTAACATTAGAATTTTGTTAACCACAAAGCGGGGCATGACTTTGAAAATGAAATGCCAAATGGCTTTTCATTTTCAAAGGGTTAGGGTTAACCCGAACCCATAATTTAGTAGACCCTCTCATCCAAAACAATTTACAATATTCATTGATCTACTATGACAAATGAGGGAAATTTTAGGCTAGACTTTGGACTTGTATGAAATACTTAGAACTGAGTCATGATAACATTCTTAAACCTGCCGCATTCGTCAAATGACCTACCCATTCATGTATTGCAGTTTTAAGGGCAGTGTTCATATGGCATAGGCAAGTTCTACTGTATTTTTACCGGTGGGCCATGCTCGCTAAAATCATATTCATATTTGTGTACAATTTATTAGGACATGATTTTAGAATCTGTTTGCCTACTTAAAAATAATTATTCACATTAATATTAAAAATGTTGGAGTCTGGCAAGCGAACGGCACGGTCGTGTCAGTCAAAACATATCTACAAGCGCTCTTACAAAACGTCATCCCCTATATTTTAATTTAATTTTAATTTTAAGACAATAAAGGTTTACAATTCAAATGTCCAGCTGTATGCCTCGAATCGGTCAGTCAAACTATACAATACATTGTTCTGATCACGCAGAGTAGGGCTTGCTGTTAGGGAGAGGAAGAGGATTGATTAAGAAATTGAACCTAGAGGAAAATGTGATGGAGACTAAGGATGATTTGGTACAGAAAAATAATTCATCTTCTGTTGTTTGGGAATATATCGGGTTCCAGAGAGATGTCACAAACTAATAACAGCAGGGTATCTGCCACAAACTAGTAACAGCAGGGTATCTGCAGGTTTCAGCAAGTTACATTTAGGACTTTTTCAATTGCCACTTCGAATTCAATTTAAGACCAATTTCACAACAACATTCCACGCAAAAAATACATAAAGACGCCAATTCAACTGAAATAAGGCGCCAACAGTCTTTAGTTGTTGATGAGCACCAAAACAAGCAGCTGTTTAAGGTGCTTCCGTATCTGCATGCAACGACAGGGAAACATGACTGTTGCACTGATATTCATTGTTAGTGAAGTAGGCTACTGCATCTCCCTCCATTGTTGTTTAATTCCCTCCAGTGTGTGGCCAAGTGTCCCCATCATGAACATAATGGTTTACTTATCTCGATGCCAAAAGGGCTAGTGATCTCAGGTTCGGTCTTGCACTAACTATTGTTCAATTAATAACTATCATAATTAATACAATTATAACAATAGGCCTATTAGCCTAATAATTATAACAAAAATCACATTACACACAGATAAAAAATACAAAAAATCTGCTTACCTAGCCAACTACATTTTATTTCATGTAGCTGTCTTTAATTTTTATTTAATTTACAAAAACATATAACATCTGTAAAGTAATTTTTAGACAACATACCAAACCTAGCTTCACCAGAGCATTGTTGTTACTATGGTAACCAATGCAAACTCAGCCGCGGTAGCTACCCCTACAGGTAGATTTATGCTTCTGCAGGTCTGCGTTGTTAATGTCATGTGTGGGGGTACGGAGACATGCTCAGCATTTATAGTTGTGCGGCCTTGTTGTGTAGATAGCCATTACATTTCTTTGCACTAGGCAGCAATGTCACGCAAAATGTAGGTTTGTTCGCTTGTAGTGCAGGAAAGCTTCAGAGAAGAAGAAACTGTATAGTTGGTAAACAATATAATAGCTACCTAGCTAGATTGGGGAAGATGATTTCTGGAATGGCCTGTTTGCGAGAACTAGTACAATTAAATGAAGAGGAGGAGGAGATGGACGATGAGTAGGTAAGAACTGATTTACGTACAGTTAATTAGAAACAGAGGGCGGAAGACGCAAAAGGAGGTGGTCAACGAGGCCTTTGAATATGTCTCAAGCAGATGAGGGTGAATACAGTGTGCTTGTTCAGCAGATGCATAACATGGACGAAGAGATGCATTTAAAATATTTTAGGATGTCGGTTAATCGTTTAAGCAATCTTCTGCATTGCTTGAAACCCTTTATTACACATCAAGCCACCCACTCCACACCTATAACCTCCTCGGAGAGATTAGCGGTCGTCCTGAGAATTCTTGCTACGGAGGCATCACAGCAGATGCTAGCTTCGAGTTACAAGATGGCAACAGTGTCTACAACAGTGTCCAATATAATTTCTGAGGTCACAGAAGCATTCTGGTTGGCACTAAAGAGTGGGTTTGTTTGCTTCCCCTCTATTGCACATTGGTCTGACATAGAGCGAAATTTTTCGAGACTGTGGAACTTTCCTAACTGTCTTGGAAGCATTGATGGAAAGCATGTGCAGATAAAAGCACCCCCACATCGAGGCAGTTTTTTAACTGCAGGGTCACACACACAATTGCTCTCATGGCTTTGTGCGATGCACGATACCGATTTACCATGGTAGATGTGGGATCTTATGGCCGAGAGAGTGATGGGGGAATTTTTCAGGAAAGTAAGTTTGGCGCAAAACTGAATCAGGGGACAATTGCCATCGCTCCACCTACAAACCTTCCTGGGACAGGAGTCACCAACCCCCATCGTTGTAAATTGCTGCTTTTCCATTGCATATAAATCTGATGAAGCCCTTTCAAAGTAAGCAATTGTTTATTGATATTCTGAAAAATTTGGAGGGTTAAATCATAAGCAGACAGTGTTAGATTAATTATAGTCAGTGTTTTTTTTGTGTTATGTTATTTTAAATTGTAATACTTATTCTGCTTTACCAGGTACCAATCTAGATGAAAGCAAAAGGATCTAGAACTATCGACATTCACGGGCCAGGCATGTGATCAAGAACTCATTTGGTATAATGGCCACAATTTAGAGAATTCTAGGTAGACCGTTGGAATTCCTACCAGACAAATGTACAGATATTGTGAAGGCCTGTGTTGCACTGCACAACTGCCTGGTCTATACAGATGCTGCCAACACACCTGCAACTAGGTATCTACCACCTAATATCACATACTCTGTTTTGAACAATGACGAGGCACAGCCGGGGGAGTGTAGAAGACAGGTCACTGAGGGAGGCACCTTGGCTGTCGCAGGGAGACTCTCACAGGCAAGAGCCTCTCGGGTTGCTGTTGGAGTCCGCAATGACCTGATGAGGTTTTTCATGTCTCCAGAGGGACATGTGCCATGGCAGGATACAGTGCTGAAGACTGGCCTACTGAACTCTCATTGTATTATTGGCTTACACATTGAAAGAAATCTTTTTTTATTTAGTCAAAAATGTTTGTGTAATTGTAACAATAACAGTAAAAAGAGCAGCCTTCTGAGAACTTGAAAGTGCACATTTGAACAAAATACTTGTGCAATTTCTCTGCATTTTAAAATAATAAACGTTTGAACAAAACACTTGTTTGTACAATTTCTCTGCTTTTTTAAAGAAAACTAAACATTTGGGCAATTTCTCTGCATAAAAACAAACATTTGAAGTAAATACTTGTGCATTTTAAATGAAAAAATAAAACTAGACAATTTTAAATCAAATAATCAAATGTCAATTATTTTTCACTGTAATTACATAAGTTATCTAGCCACTTTTGAAAAAAAAGAGTACTTTAGCCACATCAGGGTGTGGGTCCCCAGCACTATCTCAAATAGAAGCTGATGGACTTCGAACTTGGCTACACCCTTTTTATGTTGTGGCAGTTCGTGGATCAGGTCACCTAGGGTGTGACAAAATCTTGATATATCATCATCAAGCTCTACAGCGAAGCTCTCTCTTCCCTCTCTTTTCACCGCTGATCCAGGAAGTGAAGTTGATCTGTTAGGTCATCGTTCTTCCTCATGTTCTTTGTTGCTCTCGAAGAGGATGAGGATGAAGGGGAGTCGAGGGAGGATGTACCTGGAGAGAAACTCCTATTCAACTATTCAACAAGGCTACTCAACCTGAAGGGGGGGGGGGCATAACATAGGCCTGCAGTACATGACTACTGAAAATGAACAGGAAGATGCCTCCATTATCTAACCTTAAAACTTATGCCACAATATCACTGTGGCATTGTATTAAAGTTACCTTTTTATTTTATTTTATCATTGAGTATACACTTTTAGGACTTTGATGCAGTATAGTTTCTCCAACAACGTGACTAAAATTTTCATTTACTCACTCACAGTCCATAGGGATAACTTTATGTATTGAGGAAAACGCCAACTAAGTTTCGTTTATTTTTTAATTCTGTGCTGCTAATACAAATCTTTTAGTCTTTACTGGTCAGTTAGCCAATGTTGTAGTAGAAGTAATCAACACTGAATTAGGCAATTTGAAAAAATGAACTTACCTCGTTTGTGTCCTCATCAAAATTGGAGTTGGTTTCACAGCGCTTTATGTGCCCGGACAGCCAAGAAAGCATTATATAAAACAGAGGTACTTTTTTACCTCCTGCATCACCACTTATACTCTTCAATTTCTTCTTTATTCTCACATATTTGTCCCTCATCAGCTTCCACCTCTTCTGGCAAGTTGCTGGCTCTTTGCCCAGAGTTTCTCCTATCTCTTTCCAGAAATTGTGAGTAACCTTGCTGTTCTTATACAACTTTGACGAAGGGTCGTACAAATGCTGGTAACGGGAAACCTGTTCAGACAAAAGTTCCTCGAATTGAGCCATGCCTACAGACTCCATTGTTGTTGCCTCGTCTTTGTTGTCTTCGTTGATAGTGATACAGGAAGTAACATTTTCCAGGGAATCCCTACTCTGTGTAAAACCCTCCCTCCACAATCCAACCAATCATCGTTTGTGCGGCTCCACAGCTGACATACGCATAGCTACACACTTTTAGATTTTTTAGCTGGTGCGTGTAGCATATGCGGCCTGGTTGTGCGGGCCTGGGCGGCTCTCTGCAGTGTCTGTGGGCCCTACACAGATGCATTTGACATTGAAGTATAAATCAGCCATGATACGACCAAACAGAACAGAGAAATGCCAGGAGAGAAATCCCATGGTACCTGCGGGAACTTTAACAGCCAATGCCTACTAGATTTACTATTTTAATGGGCATATTAGCAAAGATGTAATTTAACTCTAAATATGCACAGTTGTAGTGTAATGAAAGATGTGTTTTGGAAGGTTTGTGAAGGTGCCGTGTTGTCTGGCATCTCAACTCAGTGGGACATCCTAATCTCACACCAATGGGCCTATTTGCTTCCTGAAAGGAATGGACATACACGGTGGGGGCCAAGGTAGTCCCATCTGCTCAGACAAACAGGTGTGAGGATGGACAATTCAACAAAGTAGAAACATGACTTCCGTTGGATTAACTGCACTGATGTTTGGTCTTTTAATGTGTGTCCCATAAACGGATGAACTCTTCAATAGGTTTCAATGCTGTACATGTTATGTATTGTTGTTGTTACAGGTAAATGTTTACCAGACGAAGAATCCTGCAAGACCAAGTGTCTAGCTTTGGATGGTGCTAATTGAATATATGTGAGAAACAGAAGGGTTAAAATTAAAAAAAACACTGCAAATTGAACACTTCTGTTGTTCACTCATAAATTTCCTTTTCAACTTTTTTGGAAAGGAAATAAAAAGGTGCAGTGGTCTCTTCATTTTTTCCGGATATGTTTTCCACATTATTCGACATGACTTCGTAGCACAGTGGTTAGGCATGTGCTTCCCGAAGGGAAATTTTAATGCCCAGTTCGTATCTCGTGTTCTTCTTGCCTTTCTAGCTAGCATTTTTCAACTCTGCATCTGTTCTAATGTTTTGTATTAATAAGGCAAGAGTGTCATATGAAACTCAAAATAAAACGAATTATTTAAACAACAATAAACAGTGTGGTTTGCACTCAAAAAGTTAAACATGATCTGGATTCGATCTTTCACCATAACAAGAAAGTGGGAGTCAGCAACACTACCAACTGTGCCATTGCTGGACTTGTAAAACTACCAACTTTTAAAAATAAATTACCAAATAAGGTGACCAGTAAAGCCTGGTCGAAAGCCTCAGGCACCGAACCGCACGGAAGAACCATAGAAGCCTGCTTTTTACAAAGAGACTTTGGAAAAAGCATGTGATTAAACGAGGCTTCGGACGTCATCAATTACATGGTATTACACCGATGCAAGCCTCTGCCCTTTTGCATGGATTAGAATTAGTTGAAATTTCAAAGCATGCCTCGATCGGAGAATTTAGTTAAATCTCCTGATCAATAATAATTTAAAACATTTGCATCCTTGGTATTATTGGGTAGTGATGGGAAATCAAGGCTTTCTGAAGTGTTCAAGGCTTTTGTCAAATTGGCCAAAAAAATGTTAATTCCCTCAAGGCTTTAAACTCACTGCACAGTGGTGTCTGCTGATCAGGAATAAATATCACATGTTCAATGTTGACATAGATGTCTTTTCCGCAGTATGCTACGTGGCGCAGTGGTTAGGTGTGCCCTTCCTGAAGGGAAATTAAAATGTTTGGTTCGTATCCAACGTTCCTCATGCCTTTCCAGCTAGTATTTTTCAGCTATGAATCCATTCAAATGTTTTGTATTATTAAGGCAAGAATGCCATAAGATACACAAAATAAAATGATTTATTCAAAGAACAATAAATAGTATTGTTTCCACTCAATAAGTTAAACACGATCTGGATTTGATCTTGCACCATAACAAGTAGAAAAAGCCAAAGCCAGCGACTTTACCAACCACGCCATTGCTGGACTTGTAATGTTGGCAACTCTTTAAAATAAATTACTAAATAACCTGACCAGTAGAGGTTGCTGTTTGAAAGCCTCAGGCACCGAACAACCATAGAAGCCTTCATTTTCCAAAGAGGCTTTGGAAAAAGCGTGTGATCAAACAAGGCTTCGGACATCATCAATCACATGGTATTACACCAATGCAAGCCTCGGCCATTTTGCATGGATTAGAATGGGTTGAAATTTCAAAGCATGCCTCGATCTGAAAAATTAATTCAATGTCCTGATCAACAATAATTAAAAAAACGTTTGTATCCTTGGTATCATTGAGGCTGCGGAAGAGAAAATATTAACATAACTCATACGAAAATAAATATAATTATTTCAATAAGTGTGCTGGCACATGAATCCTAAACTATAACTGGATTCAACACAGTGACAGTGATGTCAGATTATTATCTAATTACCAACTTTACATAAGATACTTAGCTATGCAATATAAGGGAAGCACTTGTTAATAACTGGGCATGGAGGAAAGCCTCGGTGCCTGTCAGTAGAGATCAGAAAAGGTTTGGATGTCATTAATCACCTGGTGAACATACATCTGAATGATACATCTCTATGAGAGAAACACTGGAGTTGAAACATTCATAAAATATAATGCTTGATTTAAGATGTGATATTAAAAACTGACGAGCAAATATTCCTGGCGTAGGAATTACAAATGCAATGTTACCAGTGTTATCATCAAAACCATATATGAGAAAGTAATCATTGGGACTCGAACCAAGCTTTGTAAAATAACTGCATAGCATTCCACAGTTCTACACTTTGAGCCACCAGCCAGGTGATGCTTTTATTGAAATTACAAGACAATTCTAACAAATGGGTAAGTATTGAGCCTAGGTAGGCAGAGGCGTTTCTAGGCGTAGGCAACCTAGGCGGGCGCCTAGGACGCCACTTGCATGGGGGGCGCCGATTGGACGCCCCACCCGCCTTTAAAAAAATATAATAAAAAATATAAAAGAAATAATATATATATATATTATATATTATATGTCTCAATGAACATATTTGATTTCCCCCATATATATATATATATATATATATATGGGGGAAATCAATCCATATGTAGTTTTATTTATTATAAAAATAAAACAAATTATACATTAAGTCAAGACTTATTTATTTGTTATGAGTGAGATGATATTGACGTTTGGAGAGATGGTGAGGCAGGGCAGGGCCAGGTGTGGACGGTGGGTGAGTAAGTGCGCCAGTTGACGTTCATAGGATCCGTTGAAATTTTCTGACTGCAGTTCTAATATGAAAGATCAAAGCCATCTGGGGCACATTATAGAAAGAAGAGGAAAGATGAGGAAGAAAGGAGAGGAAAGATGAGGAAGAAAGGAGAAAAAAGTATAGTGGTATGTTTTTATGGACAATTTTTAAAGCATCTGTCGCTGGTTTAAGCTATTTGAAATGTAGCGTACTAAGCTAGCTAACTAGCTAAGCTAGTAACGAGCTAAGTTAGAACTACAAAGAGTAGCAGTACATACATAGTATTTGCTCAGGCAGTGGGCAAGGGGTGGAAGTGGAACCTTAAAGGCCAGTTCAGATCATAATTCGGGCTGGTTTCAGAATTTGGCAGAGAAATTTGCAGCAGTGAACTGGTTAGTTGCAGAGCGTTTGAAGCCCCTGGGGACCTACCTAATCGCTAAGTCAAGTGCACTAGTGGTTTTAGAACGTCGGGGATTCTTTCGCAAGTTGCATCTAATCTCGTTGCAAATCATTGATCTGAACTGGCCGTCAGATGTATCTTTGTTGTTCTGAACATTTGAACTTTAGAATTTATTATTTTGCAGTCAAATACGACAGATGCTCTCAAGACGTTTTTGGGGAGAGGCAAAGAAGATGCTGCTGCCACTGAAGGAGAACCATCACGACTGGAATCAGTCCCCTCTGAGAGTGAGTAGCCCCGTGATTCCGTTAGGTTAATTTTACCATGGCGTCCTGCCATGGCAAAATCTTTCATGTCACCTCAAGAAAAAGAAATCTATAATCAAAACGTTTTGTTCGACAAATGACAAATAATTTGTCGGGGTAGACCATCTTTCTAAAGGATATTTAGCTCGATGTGCTATTTTCTGCATGCGATTTGAGAAACACAGGACGCATTGTCATAATCAGAGCCACCAATACGCTCTGTGTGGGCGAGTTGTATGAGAAGCACGGACTTCATTACGGTATTCGAAACAACAGTCGCTCACCCTGTGAGCACTGCGCGCGAAACAAATTATTTCAGCAGGAAGGAAACAGATCAGGCCAGTCACCAGAGAAACGCATGTTAAGTTACCTGTCGTTTGTTTGCTTGACTACGTTAATTACCTAACTACTCAGTTAAAACACAAATTATTCTCACCTCATCTAGATGTGTAGCTATCAGTATTGCAGCCAAAATTGTATCACCAGTGACGATATCATTGATAGTTTTGCAGCAAGGAAATCGAGGCGTGTCCCGTTTTAAGACAGAAACTGCCCTTCAACTGCTGTAAAAGCACACAGAATACGATTTTGAGTGTCTTTTTTGTTTACCCAGTTTATGCACCTGTCGTTAAATATTTGATTGCACAGTAGTAAATATTGTTTTTATTTCGTCTTTATTTAATTATATTTTTTCTAACAGCACACTATGTTGATTCTCCTTTATTGTTAACATTTTTTTGTACACCTGCTATCGCACTTGTATTTATTTTGTGTTTATAAAAGTAAAATTAAGAAGTGTTATTTCCCCTGATGTTGGCTTATTTTTTTTTTGGGGGGGGGGGGGGCAACATTTAGATATCTTGCCTAGGGCGCCAGATTGCCCAGAAACGCCTCTGTAGGTAGGTATTGGGTAGGTATTGTTATTGATAATGAATGATGTGTAGCAGGAACGTTTTGACATACACCGGCTTGTGAATTTCATTAGTTCTTGATAATTAGGCTATAGACTAATTTAGTTTCATATGTTTTAAAGCGTGGTTGGAAAGCACCATGTCTTTAAAAACCCCATTAGATGGTTGCGGAAGGTTCAAAGCTTCAAACGTCATCAATCACGTGATATTGTTGCTAGGATACAAGCCCCGGCCCTTTCGCTTCGAGCAGACTGGGTTGAAATTTCAGAGCCAGCCTCGGAGCCTCGTATTCGCGCGTCCCGTCACTACTGTTAAGATTTGGTGGCTGAGTGGGTTGAGCATAAATTAGATGCTCTGTGTAAGTGCGTTCGTATCCTGTCTCACGAGAAAATTTTATTTCCACATGCACACCTGTTTCATTTATTTCCATGCTAATTTTTCCAATCTGATATGCTACAGTATATTATATTAAAGTTTAATATATTAGCCGTCTTTTAAGTGTACACAGACAAAAGAGATGTCTCAATGAAAAGACGCGGACACTATTCTAGTAGCCATTCGCTAACAACTTTGTCTTCCTGACATGCGAGAAACTAAAGACCTTAAAATACACAGTTTTGAACATTGTTGATTGGTTATTGCATTTGTTTTCCATTAAATAATGCCAACTCAAATGCATTATATTTCATCTGTATAATGCTGTGGAATGATTTAATGGCAAAATTAATAGGTTATTTGGCTATACGCCTAAGAAGCTTTGTCAGTAGTTTGCAAAGTTGATAAGAAAAATTGTTTAACGATTCTGTGTGATTTCTGTAATTATTCCATTTCTTTCAATAGCTATATACTACTTTAAATATTCAATATCTAGGCCTACTCAGCTTTAAATATTGTAAATGAATCATGCCTTGTTTTTGTTCAATTACAATCCTTGTGATTTGAAGGTTAATCATAGGCCTACCATTTAACGCAACGCCCGCAGTCTCCCCAATATTGCGTTCACATACAACGACTAGCCAGAAAACGACTTGTCTTTTAAAATAAGCATGTCCCGAAATCTGTGACGTCTGCCATCACGTGGTATTTTTTTCTCCGCAGCAAGCCTCGGCCCTTTCGCTTCGAGCAAACTGAGTTGAAATTTCGAGGCAAGCCTCGTAACCTCGGTTTCATGTGTCCCATCACTAACTACAGCATACACTAGGAAAACGGCAAAGAAGCAAAAAAAGGCTTAGACCAACACTCTATAGCTATCTATCAGGAACCCTAAGCTAACTTTAGCAAGGCTAAGAATAAGTCCAACTCTTAAGTTAGCCCTTTTTTTTCATATTTTTATTCAGAATGTCATTCTCTATCGGGCATTTCTGACCGGTGAGTAATTTCAAAATGGTGTAATTGTTTATTTTCTGAAAAAATCATAACTAGTTCAGCTTTAAGAAAAACAAAATAAATAACCAACATAAATGTCTAACTACAGTAGACTGCGGTGAAGTTAGCTTTATATTCAAGATTCGGATTTTTGATCGGTAATACCTAACCAACGAAACCTGCCAGAAATACAGCAATTACATATTCTGAATCTGCTGGCATTAGTGAACAAGCAACACTCCCTGTTTTTTCTACTGCGTTTAATTGTCAAAAGACGACATTGCAGTCAGGTCTGGCGGATTCTCTGTATTCTCAGTTTAGGGAGCGTGTTAAAAGTGCATAATGAATGGAGTTTTTACTGACAAACGCCAATTGCATTGCAACCAAAAAAACATAGACCAGTCAAAACAACTAAAGAGCTCAGAATTCGGTGCCCTACCATTTTGATGATTATTGTTTTGTATTATTAAAAAAGTAAAGGTAAAATACGTTTATCGCCTGTTATTAAAATAAAGGTAAATACTTCAGATCCAATATAACTTTTGTAATAGACCATCTACAGTGTCAGGGACAACTGCCCACATCATTCAGTATTATAATTTAGGAAATTTATAATATTCAAAACATTTTAATTTAGAGAAATGTCAATAGGTCAGACCCAAAAAAAACATCTGTGGAAATAACCAACTGATATAACTTCAGGGACAGCTGCTCTACCATCAACATATTTTAGTTTTACAATTACATTTCTTTTTGGAACTTCTTAATAGTTTTTAAAGCATTTTTCAATCACAAATGGTCAATAGCTCTAAGCACATAGATCTTTTTTCAAAATAACAAACTGATTTAGCTTCAGGGACAGCTGCTCTACCATCAACATCCTTTATTTTTGCAGATTTTCAATTTTGGAATGTATTACTAGATTATAATTTTTCCATAAAAAAATGCTCAATAGCTCAGACCCAATAAAACTTATATGGAAATAATCAACTGATATAGCTTCAGGGACAGCTGCTGTACCATCAACATTCTTTAGTTTTAAAATTTTTAATGTTAATAGTTTTTAAAGCAATTTTTCATAAATTATGTTCAATAGCTCGGACCCAATAAAACTTATATAGACATAATCAACTGATATAGCTTCAGGGACAGTTGCTCTACCATCAAAATCCTTTAGTTTGGCATTTTTCCATAAAAAATGGTCAATAACTGAAATCACATAGATCTTTTTTCAAAATAACTTTCAGGGACAGCTGCTCTACCATCAAAAATAAAGGGTGTGCATTGTTCCTCACACTCCCCTGATCAAGAATATGTACTGTTTATAATCATGGCATATCTATTGTTGGAGCTATTGAAATGAACCAGTTCCATCAAATTTTGAAACTTCAGATTTTGAAAAAAATAAAGGGTGTGCATTGGTCCTCACCCTCCCCTGATGAAGAATATATACTTTTTATAATCATGGCATATCTATTGTTGGAGCTATTGAATTGAAGAAGTTCCGTCAAATTTTGAAACTTCAGATTTTGAAAAAATATAGGGCGTGCATTGTCCTCACCCTCCCCTGATCAAGGATATATACTTTTCATAGTCGTTGTATATACTTTTTGTAAGAGCTATTGAAACTTGAACTTTGAGGAAGATCGCTGCATTTGGATACAGTTTGAACGCTCCCACAACCAGCACCGGCCCTGAGATTGCTTCCTTTTCAGTTTCGGCTCCGATTCACAGCGGTTAGTTCTCCATGGCTCACTAACTTTATGCTCGGTTAAAATATGGGCAAATAAGGACTGTGCAACATCATATACACTTTTTTAATCATAATGAGACCAATATTGAATTACATGAATACTTCATTAAAGAGCTATTGAGATTTGAAGAGCCAAATGTCTGTCGAATGTCCAATCTAAAACTAACTTCACCGCAGTCCTGCCAACACTTTGCGTGCAGCATGGTAAGTTGTTATTGTTTAATATTTTTGCTAATCTAAGCTAAGCATTAATGTTTCCACCAAAGCATATTTTAATAGTGGAATTAACAAACAACATCTGTGCTCTGCATGAATTACAGATGTTCCGTGATTAATGTTTGTAGATAAATCTCTAGCCACCATGACTACTTTATGCCACTGCCTATTCAAGTAGTCTACCTTACGCATTTGGATGAATTTGGGAATAATTTAATAGGGACTCAAGTATTTGGTTGTGGATAACCATCTTTCATTAAATCTAATGTTTATAGGCCCCCACCTGAACACCGTTCTGACCACATTTCAGCCTAAACATCAAAGGACAATACCTTGACAAGCTTAGGTGTGTTTCAGTGGATTAAATGCCTGCACACCCTGCAGCTGAGGGGATGAAAAGTGTTTCATACAGTAGTCTAACATAGCAGTTGTTGTCTTTTGTGCGTTAATCAAGAGAACAATATGAGATGGTAGACCTATGGGATCATAGACCAGCAACCTTCTATTTAGATCTACATGGGCTACATTTAAATGTGGCTAGTTATTGTAGTAAGTTATGGACTGACATTGTACAGTTGTGCTCATAAGTTTGCATGCCCTGGCAGAAATTGTGAGATTATGGCACTGATTTTGAAAATATGACTGATCATGCAAAAAAACTGTCTTTTATTTAAGGACAGTGATCACATGAAGCCATTTATTATCACATAGTTGTTTGGCTCCTTTTTAAATCATAATGATAACAGAAATTACCCAAATAGCCCTTATCAAAAGTTTACATACCCTTGAATGTTTGGCCTTGTTACAGACACAAGGTGACATACACAGGTGAAAATGGCAATTAAAGGTGAATTTCCCACACCTGTGGCTTTTTAAATTGCAATTAGTGTCTGTGTATAAATAGTCAATGAGTTTGTTAGCTCTCACATGGATGCACTGAGCAGGCTAGATACTGAGCCATGGGGAGCAGAAAAGAACTGTCAAAAGACCTGTGTAACAAGGTAATGCAAGTTATCTGAAAATACTGGCTGACAATTTGCATTCTTCTCCACGACAGCTGTGCATGAGAGGCTCTTGGACTTTCCAGCACGACAATGACCCTAAGCACAAGGCCAAGTTGACCCTCCAGTGGTTACAGCAGAAAAAGGTGAAGGTTCTGGAGTGGCCATCAAAATCTCCTGACCTTAATATCATCGAGCCACTCTGAGGAGATCTCAAACGTGTGGTTCATGCAAGACGACCAAAGACTTTGCATGACCTGGAGGCATTTTGCCAAGTTGAATGGGCAGCTATACCACCTGCAATAATTCGGGGCCTCATAGACAACTATTAAAAAAGACTGCACGCTGTCATTGATGCTAAAGGGGGCAAAACACAGTATTAAGAACTAAGGGTATGCAGACTTTTGAACAGGGGTCAGTTCATTTTTTTCTTTGTTGCCATGTTTTGTTTTATGATTGTGCTATTCTGTTATAACCTACAGTTGAATATGAATCCCATAAGAAATAAAAGACGTGTTTTGCCTGCTCACTCATGTTTTCTTTACAAATGGTACATATATTACCAATTCTTCAAGGGTATGCAAACGTTTGAGCACAACTGTATGTATATCAAACTAAGGGCTGTGACAACTTGCATATATTTAATTCCAAGTCAAGCACTGTCCATAGTTTGCAATAAGATGCAATATATCTTTAGCATAATGCACTGCTTTTTAGAAATGTGAAATTTAAACACATTCTAAAATTACGATTCATCGTGATTAACTACAATTGTTTCACAGCACTAATTCTGAAATCATACCATTATTTTAAAAAGGGGCATTATAAAAATATTTTATAATAATGTGGCACTTAAATAGTATATTAATTAAATTAATTCATTCATTAATTAAATTGTTTAATTTTGACCCCTTTGGTCCTCCATAGGAAATGAATTGGCAGTGTCACAAAAACATGTCCCTTTTAGCTGAGATCTGGTCACACCCTGATATGGTTAAGGTGGAATGTCGCTATGTAAATCACCAGAAAATCTTTAGGCAGATGGAAAACTGTGTGATATCATATTATTATGCAAATCTTAATGAGACATGGCTATGATATATAACCATTTAATACTAGCTAGGATTCATCATTAAACTGAGATAGCTAACTACTGTAGCTATCTAGAATTTTTTTTAGGTTAGCTGGCTAGCTAGCTTGTGCTCTCAACGTTAGCTAGTTATCCAGGGGCAGCAGCAAAAACTAGCTATTTCACAGCTTCCGCATCTGAGTGAAATAGTCGATGTCATAATCACCATAAGACGTAGCAGCAAAATGGGGTATTGTTTGTTTGTTTTGTTGCATTTCACCATTCACTTATTCCATAAGGAATTTCACAATCACTTCAAATTAGGCCAGTCTTTTGTTTTGGCTTACCCCAGCTCGGCATTTTAAAAACCTGGTGAATCTCGACAGGACATTTGTCAGCGTATTTGAAATTCTTTGAAAGTACACTGTGAAGAAAACTTACAAAATATTTCTCTGCATTACTGCATTAGAGAATGTCATCCTGCAGCTTAGCGTTTCGTGAAAAGTTGAGGTCATTGGCTACACACCCAAGAGAAAAGTGGTGGGGTCATCCAAGAAATATAATATCTTTAAGCCATACAAGTCTATCATCATGAGGGCATGATTGAATTTGGTCATGTCATTGTGTCACCTGATTCTTTTTATGTTTGTCCTAGCTGTACCAATTTTGTGTGTTCAGCAAAATCTGGATAACCAGACAATATGAGCCGTTACGGTAAATACATTACCAGAATGCATCATCTGCAGTCTTTTTGCCGAAGTGAGGTGCCCTAAAGAGACAGTCACTAAAACATCTGTAAATATCAGACCGTTTCTGATACATACATCAATCGAAAAGGGAGAGCCAGGGGAACACTCTGTTCGCCACCATTTTTCACTCAGACACGCAGAGCCTTAGATACAGATGAATCCATCCATATTCGTCAGTGGCATTAGTAACTCTGTTGTCAATCAAAAGCTAAGCTAAGGAGTCAGTGAAAAATCACCATCAATAGGTGCACTTATAAAAACATTCCTTAGACAGTTGGAGTTAAAAAATAATAATATATGCAGTAGAGTCTCTGAGACAAGGAAGGTGGTTCTCTTTTAAGTATTTCTTTCGGTATTTCAATATAGGACATGCGATACGCCCCTGGCGTATTCGTCAGAAGCTATTATTTCATTACGCCAGCCAAGATTTGCCTGGAAGTCGAGACAGGTGTGTCGGTGCAGGTGGGACAACCTCCAACTATAAAGACAGATGCCCTGTCTATGAGTCATTCAAACACCTCTTCTCGCTTAATCAGAAAGCTTTACCTCGACACGACTGTATTTTCTGAATTAAACAAACTGTCCACAGATTTGAGCTAACAACTCATTCACTATTTTAGTTTTTTCTTGCTGAAGTGCCTTGGTTACCACCCTGCAGACTTTGTCAAAATAAAACAGCTCGCTAGCTGTGTAACTACTTTAGCCTACCATGTGAGTTTAGAGCAGCTACAAACAGAACCCACCAGCTATGGTGACAAAGGTTTCTCCCACTCCAAATGAGGAGAAACTTCCAGCACGAATCTGTCTCTGAGGGAAGATTTTGGCCAAATACACCCACATCAACAATGGCCGTCGACATGCAGGATGTGTGCAGACGCGCTGCAGACATGCTGGTTATCCCTTGGCCCAGCTCCATAGCAGAGAACATCACTTCCCGGTACAAGGGCAAGAAGCTGCCAAAAGCCAAGTGTGCGGCAAGACAGCTCCTACTAACATTCCCAGAATGCCTGGAGGAACTTACCCACATGTGGAAGACGCCATTCTCCGACCAAGAACCCTATGGGGATCTGTGTTGAATTGTTTAGACATGGAGGAAATTTGGCTTGCTCACATGCCCCCTGTCAAACCACTGGTGGCTTCCCATTTGGATCCCATTCAGAAGTCTGCCATGACTTTGAGTAGCGCAGGGAGGGTTACGATCCCCCCACTTACACATGCTATCACACAAACTGATTATTTGGTGCAGTGTACATCTCCAGTCACAGAAAGGTACTCATGTACCTGGAGTATTGAATCTGGGGGAAGATTTACTCTCCAGAAGAAACCCATACGGAAAATGGACCTGAAACACTGTTGTACCGACAGTGGACCTTTACACATCAAAATAGCATGTGCAGTGGTGTATCTGATAGGAGTGGACACGTTGACGCACGAGTGCCCACAAGCCCTCGTATATGCATTTTCGTCACTGGCTCTGATCCTCCCCACTCATATAGCAAGGGTGCAGGAGAAGGGTTTGTCTCTCATATTGAGCACCGCATAGCACCGCATTGGCCAGGGAAACATTGGCTAGCAGAGATTACTCAACTGCTATGCGGCCAGCCATGGCCTCTCTCTCTGCGCCAGAACCTATTATCCCAAGCATACAGGGGAACGTCTAGAACTCTGGGCTTGGCCCGTGAAAGGCTTAATTTGAATTCCTGTGGCTTTCCACAAAGGGGAATATCTACGATTCAGAGTGCAACAGCCTGATCCACCAGGTTCCTTTATGATTGTAAATGGCTGGTATTTGAGGAATTGTACAATAAGACACCAGCTGTGGCATTTCAGTGTTCGGAGTTATTAGACAAGAACAAAGCATTCTCTACGATGAAAGTTCATCTGGCAGCTATTTCAGCTTGCGATGTGGGCTTTGGAGACAACAACGGGTCAGCACTCCCTTGTTATGCGTTTTATGAAGGGGGCACGTCGTTTGTGTCCTGTGACTAAACAACTTGTCCCAGTGTGGGATTTACCTGTTATTCTGGATGCATTATGCCAGCAGCCTTTTGAACCTAGTGATCAGGTGTATTTTACGATGCTGTCTTTTAAGTCATCGCTATTACTAGCATTGGCTTCGGCTAAACGTGTAGGTGAGATTCATGTACTCTCAGTGCATTCGTCATGTATGCAGTTTGCGCTCATTAAACAACATTTATCTCACTGGAAGTTGGGAGCTATTGCGTTGGCCTACACAATTAAGGGGCTACAGTCTCCGGCAGGGCTATGTGGGGCATATCGACCCAAGACATTTGCTCAGCAGAGAGTTGGCCTTTGCCTCATCCAAAAGTTTATAGACTCAATGTCACTCTGGTGAATAGTTAGGAACCTCACGATTCGATTCAATTTCGGTTAGGATTTGATTCCAAATCCATTCATGATTTAATTAGATTCCCATTGATGTCCAGTTCTGATTGAATTACGCTAGCCAGCTAGCTACATCCCCCAATTAGAACTTTATCATCTCAAGGTCAACATTTAAATGCAATGGAAAACAAGTTTTGCCGTTTAATATACCCTTTCAACAACTTATAGAAATGTATGATGTTTAAAACATTTTTGGGCAGACTTTAAAAACTTAATGTATGAAAATTGTTTTTGGACATGTTCCAAATTGTAAAATTCTACTTTGAAAGACCAGGCATCATGTAATATAAAATTGAACTGTTTTTGTTTCTTTACCAGAAGGCAAGCAAGGGAGCCACAACTTTCTGGTCAACACTTTAGAGAAGACATTTTAACAAAAATAAAAAGGACAAAATTGTAAAGCAACCGATAAATTGGGCCGTGGCTGACCATAGGGGTCGGCTCTACATTAATAACCAACCAGCTGAAAGTAACAACATTTCCTCTGACATTTTCAGAAATGCCATTTGATGACATGTGAGCTAATGTCTTTTCGTTTTGTAATAAAAAACCTTGCTTAAATACAGCCAGAAATAGTTATTTGCCTTTTATGGAATTAGATGTGTCTCAATATTTGTAAATATATCTAGAAAATCCGTGCGTATATTCATCACAACTCACAAATAAAAATAGGATTTGTAAATGTGAAAAAATATTTTGTAAATAAAAACATTATCTATAAATATGTAAACATGTTTCACAAATATAAATCAAATTTGTGAATATGTAAAAACATATCAAATCACAATCTGTAAAACATTTACAACTGTTGCTTAACATTTACAAGTGTTGACTTACATTTAAAAATCTTAAGTTAATTTACAGATCTGAATTATATATTTACACATTTTTGAGACACATTATCCTTCGGTCGACAAGTTCTCGTATGCGTGGTTTCAGAGGGCTCACTTGGTGGGACTTATGGAATATCTGGACTGGAGCCTGGTAGATTGGAGTCTGTAGGTAGCTAGGACACGTTTTTCCTGAAATGTGCATATAACGTTTATTTGTATAACAATATTTGACTGTATCACCAATGGGTAAAACAACGCCAAGCGTGTTTTCGACTTCAGGCAACTTACTTAAGCACAGTTAGTAATGTCAGCCTACATCTGGTTGGCTAACTAGCCAGCTAGTAGTAGGCTACTGTAGCTTAACTAAAGTAATGAAGGTATATAACCTAGGGTTGTCACCCGTCCCGTATAATAAGGTATCGTCCCGTATTGAAAAATAAAATGCACTGTCCCTTACAGAATCAATACGGGACGCGATATGTTTCGTGCACACCCTACTTTAAGCTTGGATTGACACGAAAAATAATAAAACCAAAAGAGTTTCATGAAACATAATGGATAAGTATTTAATCAGAATGACAGGCGAGTTGTCTGTCACTGAACGTCATCGTTGTCCTGGTTACGGAGACTCAGACGCACGGTAACATCAGCAGTGCGGTTCTCCCAGATACGCAAGTTGACAGTTCTGTAAGCAGAAGATACGACCCTCCGCACGCACGAGCTGTGTGTGTTTGTGTGAGAGAAATTTAACCAATATCCCACTTGGTGGAAAGTCAAGTCACTTTTATTTATATAGCACATTTAAAAACAATGGAAGTTGACCCAAAGTGCTTTACAGTCGAGGCAGATGGATTAACATCTGCCTCAAAACAGGTATACGTGCAGGCGCTAGAACAAACGTTTTGGACGGGCTTTTGATTGCCATGGACGGGCACATTTGTCCTACTTATCAACATAGAATAGTAGCTAAAGCACGACGGACGGAAAGCAAATAATCTTTGCATGCATGGCTTGCTGAGGCTATATACTAGTAAAATACACAGCTGTCAATCAAATTTGAAAGCTTTAGTAACTGCAGTAGTTACACATTCTTTGTAGCTTAGTGATCACATCACTTAAAGCACATCTTCGATCGCATTTGCAGATGAAGGCAACAGAGCTAGCCTACATTCCTAACAGCAGATGAAGGCAAGAGAGCTACCCTACATTCCCAACAGTAATTAGTGAAGTACAGTATTGGGAAGCATCTTAACCAAACTATTTTTGGGGGGCAAATAATTCTTGCTGGGAGGCAATACCCCTGTATACATGATTAAAGGAATAATACATAAAAGGCAACAATACATAATATAATACAATAGTACATATAATACATAGAGGGCAAGACTAAAATGGAAAACACTTAAGACAACTAAAATTATGTAAAATCAAATCAAAGTAATACAATAAGAAGTTAAGAGAAATCGAATAAAACCAAAAGCAGATTAAAATACAGTAAGAGGACATTAAAAATAAGTAAAGAGTTGACTTGACAAAAACCAAGGGACAACATCAGATGGAACTAAAAGCAAGAGAAAAAAGGTGTCTTTAAATTTGATGCCAGGGTATGCAAACTTATGAGAACAATTGTATAACCACAAACACTACCTAGATGTGCAAGTCTCATACTGAATGAACCAAATGCAGCTGTGCAAGTCAACAACATACCGTTATCTAGTCGGTTGCGTCGTCGGGTTAGATATCTTCATTACTTTACTTAAGCTACAGTTGCCTACTAGCTGGCTAGCTAGCCAACCAGATGTAGGCTGACATAACTGTGCTTAAGTTGCTTGAAGTCAAAAACACGCTCGGCGTTGTATTACCCATTGGAGATGCAGTCAAATATTGTTATACAAATAAACGTTATACTCACATTTCAGGAAAAACGTGTCCTAGCTACCTACAGACTCCAATCTACCAGGCTCCAGTCCGGATATTCCATAAGTCCCACCAAGCGAGCCCTCTGACTGAAACCACGCACACGAGAACTTGTCGACCGAAGGAAAATGTGTCTCAAAAATGTGTAAATATAAAATTCAGATCCGTAAATAAACTTAAGATTTGTAAAGGTAACTCAACACTTGTAAATGTTAAGCAACAGTTGTAAATGTTTTACAGATTTGTGTTTTATTTGTGAAACATGTTTTTACATATTCACAAATTTGATTTATATTTGTGAAACGTGTTTACATATTTACAGATAATGTTTTTATTTACAAAATATTTTTTTCACATTTACAAATCCTATTTTTATTTGTGAGTTGTGATGAATATACGCACAGATTTTCTAGACATATTTACGAATATTGAGACACATCTAACTCCATTGCCTTTGGCTGAAAGTTTGTAACATTGTATTCAAATATTAGAAGGGGCTTGGAGTTTGAAACAATGTGTCAGTTGGGTTAAAGCACAAGCCATGTTTCTTCGCAACATTGTAAATCGTTAACTATTTTCCTACTTAGCACAATAAGAGTGAGAAGAGTAAACAAATAACAGAATATAATTTGTGCAGGCCATAAAAACATTGAACTTTATCTGTATGATCTCCAAAATGTGTGATGCACACAACATGACAGAAGAGCTCTTACAATGAGTATTAAAATGAATGTGAAGAGTCGACACATCAAATATCATTAACTTATTAGTCTAATAAATATGCAAACAATCGCATGCACCCACAGGTTAGTACCGCTAAGAATTAAATCCACTTTCACCCCTGGGTATACCGGGGCTCTATTGTTTGTACTGTACCATGCAGCGAAAGCGGTAATTTACAACAAAATTGTAAGGGCGCAGATCTATCGAGATGAAACCTATCAACATGGCTATTTTTCTTTGCATCCTGCAAATTGTGGGGAAGTTCAAAAACGTGGTGCAGAGTTCGATTAAATTATTTTGTTTTCCCTTCATCTCTGGGTGATAGCGTGCTAGATGACCCCTCATGTTTGTAGCATTGCCACAATACTTGCATAGCGGGTGGCTCTAATCAAGCGCATTTGTGCCTAGAATTTTCTGACAGCCTTATTGCACCCACACGCTCAGCCTGGTCTCATTGGAGTACGTAAACTATTTTACAAAATTCTTTGACAGCCGAATTTGTAAGATATGTTACGTTAGGTGACAATGTCCGGAAAAATAACCAGGAGTAATAATCAAGAAAAATTAAATAGCAATTGGCACAGGCTGTGTTTTAATCCTGCATCTTTCAGCTCCGCAGATGGATGCACTACCCACTGCTTCAAATAGGGACATCCCTTTTTTTTCTAACCATAACCCAAACCTTATTCCCAGTGCTGTGATACCTAACCTTAACCCAAACCCTAACCTTAAGCCCTGTGCTGTGATACCTAACTCTAACCAAACCTTAACCTAACCTTTTTGGTTTTATAACCTTAAAACTAACCTTAACCCTAACCTTAATCCCAGTTTCAAGGTATATTTGTCAAATGCACCGAACAACACAGCATCATCCTTCACAATGAAATTCTTGTGACATGGCACCCAACATCTACATAGTGAAAGTTAAGAAGAAGATTATATAAGCAAAAATATAGCTTGACAGAAAATAGTAATAAAATAAAGCAATATACATATCACTATACACTAGCAGCAGTTTAAAAAAAGAGTACTGTAAACTAACACAAATCAGCGTAATATTAGGAACATTTAGATATGGCAAGTATGGCAGTAATATACATGAACTAGCAGAAATTGGTAGAGTTATTGAATATTATAGATACATATGAGAACAATAAGCTTATGAATGGTGGCATAGCACATTACAACTACGTAGTGAGAATTAAGAAGAAAAAAAATGTACACAGAGAAAATAAATATAGCAAGAGGATAAAGCAATCATATACATAAGACTGTACATAGCAACTCACTATTGTGAGGTTTTGTGTTTGGTTTTGGTTTGGTCTTGAATGTGCCCTGTTTTCTTTCGTTGTTTTGAACGTAGCCTATTCATTTACCATTATCATTTGCACCTGTGTCTTGTTTACCCCCCTATATGAGTTCTGTGTTTGCTGTCAGTCATTGTGAGGTATTGTTTGCGTTTGTAACTCTACTGAGCCTTCTCTTCCTGAGCATTCTATAGTTTGATCTTAGTATCGTAAAAGTCTGTTTGGTATCCCGACCTTCGTCTGCCTACTGACCGCCTCTCTGGATTTCCCCATTGTACTTCAGCCTCCTATCTACGTTGCTTCACCAGTTACCAACCATCTGCCTGCCCTTTGACTTCGCTACAGCCTGTCCCTTTTGCTCTGCCGTTTTCTCCCTAATAAAAGTCCTGCGCTCTGCGCTTGGATCCCTCCCTCCATCCAACCAGTTCATTCATTACAACTCTGTGCCACAAGCGCATATACGAGCCCAAACTATGAACGTTCTAGAATGCTGAGGGTGCACATAGTCGCCCAAAACGCAAAATATGTAAGGTCATGTTTTCTGTCCAATCAAAGTGATGTTGCTGGGTGAATATCTTATAAAACAGTGACAAACATCGAATGAATGAAAAGAATGGCTGTGATTGGCTTATATTACATTACGTGTGAATGTTAAAAGGTGTTTACTAGCTAGCAGCTAAACTTACTCAAAAGTATCCTGAAGAGAATAATGGCGAATAGCAGAGATTTTGTTTTTAACTGGGACCGCGACAGTGAGGAGGAATTTAATGGATTTAATGAAGATGAATCGGGGGGGTTGGAGATGGAGGACGAAGAGGGGTCTGAGATGGAGGCGGACAGAGGGTAGATTGGCGGAGTGAGAGAGGAGGCAGTACAAAAGGAGTGGCGGGACATGACAGGCAGGAGGAGTAAGTGTCTCAGCAGCAGTGCTAGGAGAAGGCAGGTCTTTTCAAACACCAACCCCAGGCCAGACTCTCAAAGAGTGTGGTGTAGCAGCGACCCATATGATTTTTTTTATCAATGTTTACTCCTGATATAATTGATATCATGGTCACTGAAACAAATCGCCATGTGGATGCAATTTATGCTCTGGGAGAGCTCTCTCCACATGCCCGCCTGAGAGAGTGGAAGCCCACAGATCGACAGAAGATGGAGGTATTTATGGGCATACAGATTGGCCTAGGGATGCTGAGAAAACCTAAGGTGTCAGATTATTGGAGTACCCCCAACCTGGACCCCGAATTTCTCCTATACGATATCCAGGAACCATTTTCAAATGCTAAGCTCTTGCTTACTTTTTAACGAAAACGAGTTGAGAATAGAGAGAGGACAATCAAGTTATGACCCACTTTATAAAATAGGGCTACTTTTTGACCAAGTCCTTCACAATTTTCAAAATGAGTACTCTCCTCATCAACACCTGTCAATCGACGAGTCCATGTTCTCTTTCCGGAGAAGAGCATTTTTCCGCCAGTACATCCCCTTTTTATAGTTACTATTTGTATTGGACCTATTCATGCATTGTATTCTGAATAAATGGGAACATCACCCAAAAAGTAATGTTTGGAAAGCAATATATGTGGACACTTCATGGACAACACTCTCCTGTGCTACTCGCCTCTACAAGTTCAATTGAAATTTTCAAATTACATTTTGCATTTGGGCCAGAGAGATGTAGGGAAGTCTTGAGTACCCTCTGAGAATTTCTAGCATGTAACTGTGTGGTTTAGAAGAAAATAAGTAACTTATTAAGATTTTAGCATTTACAGGACAATTCTGAACCTTTAGAATGTTGGCCCCTGGCACTCTAAGGGGACAGAGTTCCGGAGTTCCATGGCAGTTAGTGAGTTAAAAAGAGTACTGTAAACTAGCAGCAATATTGGTAGTAGTATTGAATATTGTAGATATGGCAAGTACGGCAGTAATATACATAAAAAATGCAAACTAGCATCAATTTTGAAAGAGTAGAATGGGGTAATATGAACAGTATGTCTTTTCCACTGCATGGTACCAGCTCAACTCGGCTCGCATTTTTTGCTTTTCCACTGGCCAAAAGTTGGGGTAGTACCTGGTACCAGGTACTTTTTTTAGTACCTGCTTCGTCAAGGTTCCAAGCGAATTGAGGCGATACCAAAAGCTGTCCAGTGTCAGAGAATGTTTTATGAGATGAGAACGGTGCCTCTTTGCGGGTATGTCCCAGGAGTCCTTGCATTGAAATGGGTTAATTGCAGTGCCAGTGCATAGGACCAGACTTGTAATTTTCCCAAAACTCCTCTCGGTTTGGACCTACACACTGGCATTGAAATCAACTTGTTATCCCCGTGAGAGACCTACAAAGATGTGCTGTTTTTGTAACCTACAATAGGACCTCGTCTTTTTCCTCCTCTGGGTTTTTCTATAGGCTAACTGGCATACATTGCTCTGGTCAAAGTAGTAATGTCAAGCCAAACAGAAGCAGCCTACCAAGCTTTCTAACCATTTTTGCAGTCTGCAATGTATTAAGACCAAATTTACTGCTCATGCGTGCTTCCTCGCTACTACCGGTATAAACGCTGCCTTGTGTACATTAGGCTACTCTTGAGTCAGTCGGCGTGGTATTATAGCCGGCAATTAATAAGGCAATTATGTTTACCTTTTAATCGAGATGTAGGGGTTATGTAGGTTGTTTTAAATGTGTTGGTTTTGAGTTGTTAGTTGGATACGCTTAAATCTAACAGAACATTGCAGTTACGTCATCTTTTAAACTGCAGGGCGATAATTCTATTCTACTTTTTCACTGTTTTTCTAACAGGTTCTGTGACCATGTTATCCAGATTTAGTTTACTTTAGATTTGCCACTTTACGTTCAAAGCTTGTCAATATAAACAAGAAACCAGGCAAGCCTAGTTCAGTCGGCCTGCAATAAAGTGTGTTAATCGTGGCTGCCCTCTCAAGAATCGAAACCGGGTCGCCCACGTGAAAGGCATTGTCATTAACCACTACACCACCGAACTGCACACATGCCGGGCATTAGTATAGATAGCCTCTTCGCATTATATTATTTTCACTCATTAACATCACGCCAAGTTTGAATATTTTGTTAGACACCATTAACTAGTGTTTAACGTTTCTTATTAAGTTTACCTCCACCACAAATAGTATCTATGAACTGTATGACTTTTGCAACTGGCCGTTTTAAAAGCTTATTAGCAAGTAATATGTCGCTAGATGCCATTATATTGTGTTAAACTGAGTAACGTTTCTTATTAAGTTTATCTCCACCACAAATAGCATCTATGAACTTTGTGGCTTTTGCCACTGGCCGTTTTAACAGCTTATTAGCCATTCGTGAATGACATTGATACAGTAACTACTGTATCAATGACTATAACGGACTTTTTCGTCAAGTGAAAAGACGAGAGTATCGTGTAGACAGCAAAGTGTTTGTCTATCCAGAACAAATCCTGAGACATAATTCGAAAATCCACCAGAAATAGTTGCAATATAGTAAACAGTTTCATTTTAGGCTTCCCATAACGTATCTACTCAAGGTTGTAGCCAGCGAGGTTTTTGTCTATCCTGAACAAATCCTCTTTTGCCACTGGCCGTTTTAACAGCTAATTAGCTATTTGTGAATGACACAGATACAGTATCTATCAATATAGGTGACGATAACTAGTGATGGCCATTCGAGGCTTCATTAGCGTTATTTTAGCAGCAGGATATTATGCTGGCAGCACTCAGATTTTCTTTATCACAATAAAAGCCACAATTGAAATGTATAAGGCAATATATTTAACAATCTAGTCTGTGAAAAAGAACAGACAAGAATAACATTGGAACGGACATTAAACATAAAATGTACAGACAAGATTGTTAACTATAATAACTTATATAGTTCAATGATGTTTTTTTTTTTTTAAAAAGAAAATCTGAGTTAGCACTGCTAGCATAATATCCTGCTGCTAGAAGAACAGTATTGAAGCCTCAAATGGCCATCACAAACGATAACTGACTTTTTTGTCAAGTGAAAAGACGAGAGAATCGTGAAGCCTGCGAAGTGTTTGTCTATTCTGAACAAATCCTAATACTCACCAGAATCATTTTATTTTAGGCTTCCTATTATGTAGCTACGTAAAGTTGTAGCTAGCAAAGTTTTTTCTGTCCTGAACCTCAGGCATAATGCGTTTAAACTGTTACAGGAAGCGAACGCGGGACCTGTTGTTCCAGGGCCCGCGTCTCTAACCACTACGCTATTTAACAAGGGGTCGGTCCGTCGGTCGGTCGGTGAGTGAGTGAGTGACGGACTCAATAAGAGACATTCACTCTTCTAGGCCGGCTCCGCTTACGCGGTCCGGCAAAAAAAATTGATGGAGTTCATTCAATACATTTTTCTGTTCACTGCAGGGTTTACGTTAGTTGGCAAATACTGGCTTTTCGCCGGTATCAGGTGTACGATATCTCCATTGGTGTTCCCGTGTGTGTCGTGTTGGAGGTGGAGTCATGGAAGTTTTCCTGTGATGTCACTATGGGCGGGTACAGGGTACTATCTGCAGTGGAAAACCAACCGAGGCGAGCCGTATAGAGCCTAGTCGAGCTGGTCCCATGCAATGGAAAAGCTCCCAAAGTGGGTAGAGGCGAGGCGAGTAGAGTCGAGCTGGTACCATGCAGTGGAAAAGCGCCATATTGTATATAGATACATATGAGTGTAATATGCTTATGAATGGTACATGCAAAGGAATGTTCTAATGCCCAGTAAAAGTACCTGAAAGGACATCAGAGCATCTGGAATGTTCGTGTGTGATCAGTATGATCATGGATCAGTGTTACTGGTTGAGGAGCCTAATGGCCTGAGGGAAAAACTGTTTTTGAGTCTGGAAGTGTGTGCTCCAATGCTCTGGTAGCGTCTACCAGACGTCAGCAGTGTGAACAGACCATAGCCTTTGTGGCTGTGATCTTTGATGATGTTCCGTGCTTTCCTCAGGCATTGAGTATGGTAGATGCTTGCATGGAGGATGGTGCGCTCCACAGACTTTACCACCCTGTGGAGGGACTTGCAGTCTGCAGCGGAGCAGCTGCCATACCAGACAGTAATGCAGCCTGAGAGGGTGCTTTATATGGTGCACCTGTAGAAGTTGGTGAGAGTTTTTGCAGATATGACAAATTTCTTGAGTCTCCTCAGGAAGTATAGTCATTTTTGGGCAGTTTTCACTGCCGAGTTCGCTTGTCTGGACCAAGTGAGGTCATCCTTGATGAACACACAGAGAAACTTGAATTCGGAGACTCTCTCCACTTCAGCTCCATTAATGTGTATGGGGCATGACCCCCTTTCCCCCCCGCCCCCGCCGCTTCCTGAAGTCCACGATCATCTCTTGAGAGTGGTCCTGGCGCCATGTAACCAGGTTCCTTACCTCCTCTCTGTAAGCGGTCTCATCGTTGTTGGAAATGAGACCCTGGATGGTAGTGTCGTCCGCGAATTTGAGGATGATGTTGGAGCTGTGTGTGGCCACAGTCATGCATGAACAGGGAGTACAGGAGGGAACTGAGTACGCAGCCCTGTGGGGCTCCAGTGGTCAGGGTCAGTGCAGAGGTGAGGTTGCCCATTCTCACCACCTGGGGTCTGCCCATCAGGAAGTCCAGGATCCAATTGCAGAGGGAGGTATTAAGTCCCAGGTTCCTAAACTTAGGAACAAGCTTGGCGGGCACAATAGTTTTGAATGCAGAGCTGTAGTCTCACGTATGTGTTGCCTTTTTCCAGGTGCGAGAGGGCGGTGTGTCCGTAGATCTCTTTGGGCGTTATGCGAATTGAAACGGGTCCAAGGTGTCAGGAAGGGTGGAGCCGATGTGAGTTCTGACCAGCCGCTCAAAGCACTTTCTTTGGTACAGGGACGATGGAGTTCTGTTTGAAGCAGGAGGGGACTACAGACAGAGACAGGAAGAGGTTGAATATGGAGGTGAAATCCTCCACTAGTTGGTCAGCGCACCCCCTGAGGACACAGCCTGGAATGCCATCTGGCCCTGGTGACTTCTGAAGGTTCACACCTTTAGAAAATCTCCTCATATCAGCCGTGGTTAGGGACAGAGTGTAGTCATCCTGGTCCTCAGCAAGCCTCACTGAAGGAATTGTGTTGGTCGCCTCAAACTGTGCATAGAAGGTGTTGAGCTCGTCAGGGAGCAAGGCGGCAGGACGTGCATCATTTTTCCCTTTGTATTCTGTGATGTGTCGCAGTCCTCCCCACATGCGTCTGGGGTCACAGCTCCAGACTCCAACTTATCCTTGTATTCTCTTTTTCCATCCCTGATAGCCTTCCGTAGGTCACATCTGGATCTCCTCAAAGCCTCCAGGTCCCCAGAGCTATAGGCGGAGGACCATGCTCTCAGCTAGCATGGACATTACCATTTACCCAGGGATTTTGGTTGGGGAATGTCCTGACATTGACCCTCGGGCCGACATTGTCGATGCATTTGGAGATATATGCTGAGACAGAGTCTGTGTATTCATCAATGATCCCATCGGCTGCATCACAGAACACCTGCCAATCCGTTGTTTCAAAAAAGTCCTGTAGGTCAGTAATGGATCCCTCATTCCAGCATTGAACTGTCTGAGAAATGTTTTTTTTCCTGTTTTAGGTGTTGTCTACAGGATGGGAGGAGCAAAATTGAGGTTTGGTCTGCCTTCCCAAATGCAAGGCGGGGGAGGGATTTGTAGCCATTCCATATTTGTGAATAACAATGGTCAAAAGTCTGATCGCCCCGGGTAGGAAAGTTAATGTGCTGGTGGTATTTTGGTAAAACGTCCCTCATATATGCTCTATTAAAATCGCCAACAACAATAGCAGCTGTCTCAGGGTGGACGTCCTCTAGTCCATTTATTACTCCATATAGGACTTCAGTGTGCACGTTTTATCTGCATGCGGGGGGTATATAGACTGCTGTGATAATAGTTGAGCTGAATTCCCGCGGAAGGTAGAAGGGGCATATCTTTACAAACAGTAGCTCCAGGTCTGGTGAACAATGTGTAGATAGCACTGCAACATCCGATCCCCAGCGAGAGTTAACCATAATGCAGATCACTCCGCCCTGACTCCAACGTTCTGTCCTGCCGGAAGATAGAAAAGCCAGCAGGGATGACGCACAAGTCTGGCATTGTTTGATCCAGCCATGATTCCATGAACGCTAGCACACTGCATTTTGCAATATCCTGTTGAAAGTTAATCCGTGCATGTAATTTGTCCATTTTATTGTCCAGGGATTGAACATTTGCAAGTAGAATGGTCGGTAATGGCGGATTGCAGTATCTCATCCGAGATCTGCATGGGACACCAGCAAAGTTGCCTCTCTTCTTTCTCTTCAGTCGGCGTATTGGTAAACAGAACAAAACATTGCAGCAGTCGCTCCGGTGAGTAGTGTAAAAGTCTGTGTTCAATGGTGAATTAATATCCAAAAGTGCTTGTCGATCCTACTGTATGAGCGACAGTGCAGTATGAACAAAAAAAAAACAGTAGTAAGCAAAAAACTACATAGTTAATGTGGAGCCATTGTCAGTGTGACCTTACTCTCTGGCGCACCGGAAGTGCTGTGATACCTAAAATTAACTGTAATGTTACAATGCATTTAATACATATTGTAACAACCTTGGTAAGGCCATTACTCGTCCATTTAAATCAGATATCCCTGTATGGAGCAGTGGGTAGGATGCCTGTCTGCGGAGCTGAATTTTGCCTGTTCGAGACTCGTCCTGGATATTTTGTGGAAACATTTGTACATATATTTTGTATTTTACTAGAGTTTGTAACATATCATACATAGGGGTGGGACAATATGAGCATTTCATGCCACGATTATCCACAATTAAAGGGATAGTTCGTCTAAAAATCATATTTATCCATGTGTTTTGGAGAAGTTTTCTGCTTGCAATGCAGCTTTGCTCTAGTGGGACGCACAGTTTCCATTCATGAATTTGGGCGATGCTAAGAATGCTAATTACAGCCCGGGACAGAGCTTAATAATGGACGGTTGGAAAAAATTACTATGTTCATTCCAAACTTTTGGTAAGTGATTTTTGGATAAATATGATTTTTAGACGAAGTATCCCTTTAATAAGAAACGATAGTCAGTTTAACACAATGATAAATGGCGTCTAGCTAAATATTCAAACTTGGCATGATGTTAACGTGTGACAAAATGATCAAATTGTCGAGATGCAATTGTCTGATGAGGTAGTATGTCCCAATCGGTCCCAATACTGCCATACTAGCTTACTATATACAAAACAGCACGTACTTCATCATCCACAAAGTACGTACTTGTAGTACATAGTATGTAGTATGCGATTTGAGATTCAGCCAATGCTTTCAATTTCCTTGTAGTTGAGATAGCATAGTGGTTAGCTATTGAACTATTATTATATGGACAACTATTTATAGTCATCTTTGTACAAGAGTACACTTTAGTTCCATAAATAAACATTCTGTTGCCCACTTTATTTCAGCAAAAATGTAATGGATGGGATAAAAGTTGCATTTGGAGACTATACGGAGGTGTGCTGGCTACCAGCAAGCCCTGTGGTCTTGTGGGGTCATCCCCGCCCTTCAGTGTTTTCACCCCAGTTCGATTCCCCTCTCAGACGTTCCAATTTTTGTCTCTCAGAAATATTTATCCACTCTGTACTTTTCAGAGGTCGCACCACAGTATATATCTGCTCTGTAATACCATGAATCTCATATATTTAAAAGAATAATTGTATTACGTGAACCTTTTATATTTTTATTGTTTTCTAAAGAAACTAACTAGCCATGGAGTGATTGGAGTCATTATAAGTACTGCATAGCTATTTGCTAGCCATCTACACTAATCTTTGTACAAGAGTACCCTTTATTTACATTAATAAACGTTCTGTTGTCCACGTTATTTCAGCAAAAATGTCATGGCTGAGGTAAAAGCTACATGCCCGCTGTTTGATTAGCGTAATGGTTAAAGACAGTCTACCACATAGAAAACCACGGCTCGAAACCAGCCAGGGACACCATCCCTTCTAATCGTGGGCTGGCTGAATTTGGCTTGCCGAGTTCATATTCTGGTTTCATTACATCATTCTCCATCACAATGAATAGCCTAAAACACTGTTGATTATATGTGTGTGGCAGTGATAACATAGAGGCACCGTAACCCTTGAGGGATGTTCATTTTAATGACTAGCCTACTATCAGACACCCCACACACCCATTTCTAGCCCTACACATGTACTATACACAGGGCAGGTAGGCCTAATTCATGCCTAAGCAATATCCTATTCAACAAATAAATGAAAGCGCACAAATTAGCGGGCGGGTGAGAGAGATGCATTTAAAATACACACACTTCTTGGCTCCACATTTTAAAATAGGAATGTCTTCATGAAAATCTGAGACTGGCCAAGCTATAATATATAATGCATGTGCAACATCAGTGGTCACTGCCAGACAGGTTTAAACAATTTAGCGGACTTAATGCAGCGTTGTTGTCTTTCGGACACAGTTCTATCTGGTAGCCTAATTATCCAACAAATTTAAGAACTGATTATCCCTTGCATATTTCAGATCGGATATGGCCGACTTTGGATGCCAGTCGGATTGGGTATGGATTTTACAACAAATCAGACAGATATTTTGGATCTTGGATAAAAATGTCAAGGATACAGTTCGGCTGAGATTTACATTTCGTGATCCGACGAAGACCTCGACCATGAGGACACTTTCTTGGTGGACAGTGAAGCACATTTAAGTTATTCTTAGTAGTTTATTCTTGCGCTTCCTCCGAGGAGAGACCGATAATAGGCTGATGGAAATAACGGGCCTTTTCATAATTTAAGATTGCATTCTTTCAATGGAAAGTTTGGGGAAAGTTCATTAGTAAAATCTATACAGCACAAATCCAACTCATGACAACATTTAAGAATTTATTTTGAATTTGTATTGTAATTGACAATATTCTATTCTCTTATTTGGCATACTTTAATCTTTGGTCATATTCTTCCATTAAATAAATCTTGTTCCTGTGCATTTAAAAACCCATTACAATAAAATATAATTAAAGACGGGTTTTGTTGCAATAATACAAAAAAAATGTAAATCTATACATTTATATGGGTCCTCGCTAGCAGAGCCATTCCGCTTCATTGACAATACATTGCAGAGGATGTTTAGTGGCATAGTCAACGTGACATGAGATGTGCTCTCCACTTGTTAAATAAAACAAGCAGTCAGGGAAATTTCAGCAACTGGCAGACCTTTTTCAAGTCACTCTTGAGGATTATCCCGATTTACGATTATGGAATTTCTCAACAATTTCATAATTGTATTTTCCATCGTGATTACTACTGACATCATCTATCATCCCATCCCTAATCATACATTTTTGTAGCATTCGTAACCTATGTTACATTTTATCCAATTCGTAATGTATTATAGGTTTTGGTAGTGGATTGTAATGCAACCTAACGTAACATATCTTACAAAATCAGGTGCCATTGATTTACATATTCCAATGAGACCATGTTGCCATGCTTGCTTTCAGTGAAGAGGGGGCTGGTCCAATTTGTACTTTAGCAGCCTCCACCATGCTTGCAGTTGTATGTGAGGACTTGCTTTCTTTGCGTTGACATGAATATTTAAAAAATATTTAAAAATCGATTTCTTAAATCTGAAAATCAATTCAGAATCATGACAGATAGAATCATGTTTCTTACGTGTATCATTTTTTTCTCACTCCTACTGTCCACCATGGGAAATAAGTTTTAACAATTTTAATTAGATTGTTAACTAGTTCATATAACGATAAGGCATCTCATTGATTTATGGTATATGTCTTATTGCCCAAAAGCAGTATTTAGCGACAATATTTAACAAAGTAACTTAAATTCAGATAGCATACATTATGATGGGTGGTCCCAGGAAGGAAACCCCCTACCCTGGCCTTACATGACAATTATAGGGGTGCAACGGTAAGCCTAACATACAGTACAGTATATATTGCATTTTGAGCATCAAGGTTCAGTACGTTTTCGGTACAATGCAAAAATTACTTTTTTTTAACAGATACTGAAGATCACATTTTAGTTTGTTTGGCTAATGATGCAACACTAGTCCATGAAGAATATATAATGCCTGTTGAGAGCACAATCTAAAATGTGCAATATGTAAACATGGCACAAACATTGTTTTACAAGTATAGTGTGGGTACTACCTGTTTGCTGAAACAGGTAGGAGAGACATCCGTGACGTGGTTTGAGCAAGGTGCTGAAAACCTCTATTCTCAACCATTATTTTTATGCCCAACAGTCAATTAATGCGGGACACAAAAAGAACTAAGACTATGTCACATTTATGGCAATACAACAAAAATAATTAACAACCAGATTTTGGCCAGAATATATTTTCTAGCAGAAGAATTTAACTATATGAATTTACACCCTATGATTGATCTGTGTTTCATTTGGCCCCACTCTCCCCTAGGCAGTCATGGTGAACTGTTATCCATGAATCTGATAAAAGGGTTTAAATAAGTGCTGTTTATGTAAATAGTTGAGAAATAAATAATGTAGGATTACAAATCTGGGAACCCCTTGTCTTTTAACAAAAGCCACTGAAACAGCTGTTTTCCAGCAACTTTATTAGGAGTTGCTGTACACTGACTGCTTGTCAGAAAACATGTTCCCCTCCCTCTTACATCTTGAATGATCCTCAATACAAGAGGAATATTTATCTTGCCTAAAACACAAAACAACACCCATCTAGGTTAATAGATAACTACTCTACTATGTTATTGTATGTTTTTTTTATTCAGTACTTCTTTTGTTTGCAGAGGAAAATGTGTACTGTTATAACATCTTTAAAGTTAGTCTCTGAGAAAATATTTGTATAATGTTCAATGTATTTATTGTGTGGTGGCAATGATTTTGACATGGTACCGCACCACAGCTAAATTAATGCAGCTGTATCATTGGTAGGCATCGTTGGGATTCAAACCTTCTCAAACAGCCTAATTCATACTCTTAGAGGAGGTTCTCCCACAGCAATGCTTAAGAAAGTAGATGGCCACCAAAACAGCAGGTGGTGGTGTGTTGGTCACAGTCACAATAGGTTTATATAGTCTTTCTATATTCCTGATATATATATATATATATATAACAATTAGCTTACCTATGTAAAAATGACAACCACTTGTTTAGCCAACACAGTCCTGTTTTTTCTCAGTGTTATCTCTGTCAAATGAATATCTACTGTAGCTTAAAGTTCTATGTGGATATGTATTGATGTTTTTGCCATAAAGATGGTGACACTACAAATATACACATTGGCCTAATCTATTTTCAGTATACACATACAAATAAAGATACTGATATACAAAGGTTTTGTAGATGAGGGGATGTGCTAAACAACTTTTATAGCATGGCCGTGCTGTGTTCATAGTTTCAAACAAATGTTGTTGAATCCTAGCAACCTTGCCTACACATTTTCTGAAGTCACATAGACCAACATAGCTACTGTAGTAGGTCAAAGCTACTGTATGTCCTGGAAAACATTGATAAAGACATGCCTGGATTAGGCATAGTTATGCTTCTTTTTCGATTTCAGACCGATCTATTTAAAGTTAATACACACACATGCATATATATATATATATATATATATATATATATATATATATATATATTTAAATGTCTTTGGGTCCAGTCTAGGAAACTACAGATCTTAACATACCAGTTGAGCATTTAACACATGAATGCTCCTTCTAACATATAGGCTGAGTCAGTACCTAAATCAATCAATCAGCCACTCAGTCACCGGCAACAAATCAATCAGTTAGCAATGCTAATAAAATCAACTACCTATAGCTTTAAAACCGTGATTCAACATCAAACAGGAACATTGTTTTATCTCTAGCATCATGACGTTTGAATCTGGTACAGCCAATGCACTGATTATCTATGTGAATGTGGATTTCTGGTGCATGCCTCTTCGGCTGCTACATTAATCTCTTGTGAAGGTCTACCTACCAAAGCCAAAATTTCATCAGGTCAAAGTAGACAAGAGCGCAAGTTTCGCAATGTTTATCAGATTCAAGACTCCCTAACAACCTTGACTTTTCTTCCACAAAGACACCAGTAATGGGAGTAATGTACTGTACATGCAATAGTTTGAAAGAGGCATGGCTTTTATCAATGGTTTAATTAATCATTAAAACCTCTCCATTGAACATCGCCTCTTCTCTCAATTTCACTCGCCTCTACTCCTCCTTTTCCTCCTCCTCCTTCTATTCCCATCAATGCATTATTCTGCACACACACTCTCAACACATTGCAACACAGTGGGCAGCCCAGTTTCCTCTTTAGCTCATGACTTAAAGGAAAGAAGACCTGCCGCAAACTCCCGTAAGGCGATGCCTTCCAATTTCCAAGGCATTTTTAACCCGTAAATTTTACCATCAAATGTACATATCTTTCTCAGTTTAACACTGAGAGACACTGAGAAGTATAGTTCAACAGATAAACCTATATTTGCCTTGTGACTAATGCTTCAGAACATGCTTCGCACACAGACATCTCCCGCCAGAAACCAGGCTGCCTCAACCTATTTTACAGGACTGACCGGAGCTAAAGATGATCTAAGATTAGCCATTGTATGCATTCAACATACCTTTTCTTTCAGAATCAGTGAATGTGAAATAAGAATAGGACCATATTCTTGTTGTACGACTTACCTAGTGTTGAGGCTCAAAGCTGGACAAAGAAGCAGGAGGCAAATAGCTTGGATGAATTTCATAGCTTTGTCTTGCACTTGCAATCCGTCTCGCTCTCTCCTCGATTGCTTTCCTTTCCCCTTTCTCTCTGTCCCTCTCTTTCTCGCTTGCTCACTCACTGGCTCGATCGCTTGTCCGCGCGCACGCACCCCGCACACATGCAAAGAAGACAGTGAGATGCAACACAGTTGCTCTGACAGAGCAAGGGAGGTTCTCTGGTTTTAAGTAACACACAGGGAAACCGACGTATTCATGCGGGTGGGGGGGTTAAGATGGGCAGAATCAGACTGGGGAGACTGGAGAGTGATTTGGAGATGCGCGATGTCTGTGATGTCAGCGGCGGATTCAGGCAGCTGCTACTGGTGGTAAGCGCTGAGAGGCATTCTTCCTCATTGTGGCGTGACAAATCCCTGGCAATGCATCTCCCTCGCCGTCTCACTCAGCACCTATTATTACCTGCTCTCTGGGACTGCGTGAGCAATTATCTGAGGATGGGCGCAACGGGGTCACCAGCATAACAAACATAGCTACAGGGTTCAGGAGCAGCTTCTGTAAAATGGCATGTGTCTTGTTATAAAATTAATTTTAAAAATTCTTAATATGACACCTGTAAATGCTACCATCTGTCTTTATTGACAATATGAATCAGATGCCTACATTCATCATTTTGTCAAAAGTGAATGCATACCATACTTGTGAGTGGGGTTGCCTTTTTAGATGTTTTTGGTTTCATACAGTACCCAAAACTAGCAAATGTTTTAATTTGACCATGAGAAAAGGAGGACACTATGTTAATACTTATACAGGTTTGATTAAATTCAGCCATACAGGGGAGATGTATCAAATTATAAATGCATCTTGCCTTCAACCCCGTTTCACACCATCCCTTATTTTTTCAATTGTGTGTGTTTGGCATCATCAAAGATTTAGCAAGGCGGGTAGGTGCTTCTTATCATGATGTCGAGGAAGTCGAGGATGTTTTTAAGTGAGGCAAGGAACAGTGTAAAACAGGTGGAATATTAAATATTATAAAAACGGTGTTCACAGCACATAGTCATGATGAATGAATACCATTAAGGATGTGATAGAATTTGGAATTCACTTTGGTACAGTAGTAACCTACACCTTGTTCTGTTGGTCTTCTGCCCATTAATTAGGTTCTAATTGTTCAAGCCTGGAACCACACATTGACCAGGTCTTAATGAGATCCTTGAACCTCGGCATGCTTCAGTGACCTGCGAGTGTGTCCTAAAAGGGTCATGATAATCCTTCTTAATTGTGTAGCGCAAACGTTGTGTACAAAAACAAATTACTGTTATGTCAAAATTAGATTTTGAGATGAAATGCTGAAGTGGCGATGTTTTTTTAGGCTATATTTATCACTAGACCTACTGTAGTCAGTCTGGAACTTGATGTTTGGCATAATGTAAAAAAGTTTTAATATTTGGTCTCTGATCACTTGTGAAATCTAAATACTATGAATGAGATTTGTATAATCAATGAACACTGCTTTTCACAAGAGCAATATCATAGGTTTTAAACGTAGGTTTCCAATGATTTTCATATGCTCAAATCAACCTATAGCTGAGTTGCTGTATATATTGAAATTATTGCGGAGCTAGGTTTACAAAGAGAATGTGTATTAAAAGAAACTTCATAAGTTAAATGGTAAATATACTTGAATTTGGGTAACTTTCAAGGATTATAGTTTTTATTTCAACACGTCTTCTGGCCCTTTTGGTACTTCAGATTATTACCAGTGTCTGTACTCGTCTTTGGCCATCTATGTGGCCTTATCACATTTAACATTTAAATAATAAAATAAGTTGTAAAACAATACTCAAAATGCAAACCATCAACTCAGTGATATAATTTATTTTATACACTACCATTCAAAGTTTGGGGTCACTTAGAAATTAAAAATTTTTGTCCATTAAAATAATACCGTATTGATCAGAAATACAGTGTGGGCTTTGTTAATGTTGTAATTGACTATTGTAGTTAGAAATGGCTGATTTTAATGGAATATTTACAAAGACGTACAGAGGCCCATTATCAACAGTGAAGAGGCAACTCCGGGCTGCTGGCCTTTTTTTCCAATCTTCCTCTGTCCAGTGTCTGTGTTCTTTTGCCCATCCTAATCTTTTATTTTTATTGGCCAGTCTGAGATATGGCTTTTTCTTTGTAACTCTGCCTAGAAGCCCAGCATCCCGGAGTCACCTATTCACTATTGACAGTAAGATTAGTGTTTTGCGGGTAAAATTTAATGAAGCTGCCAGTTGAGGACCTATGAGGCATCTGTTTCTCAAACTAGACACTTATGTATTTGTCCTCTTTATCAGTTGTGCACCAGGGCCTCCTGCTCCTCTTTCTATTTTGGTTATAGCCAATCTGTGCTGTTCAGTGAAGGGAGTAGTACACATCGTTGTATGAGATCTTCAGTTTCTTGGCAGTTTCTCGCATGGAATAGCCTTCATTTCTCAGAACAAGAACAGACTGATGAGTTTCAGAAGTTATTTGTTTCTGGCCATTTTGAGCCTGTAATCAAATCCACAATTACTGATGCTCTAGATACTGAACTAGTCTAAAGAAGGCCAGTTTTATTGCTTCTTTAATCAGCACATGAGTTTTTAGCTGCGCTAACATAATTGCAAGAGGGTTTCTTTTATTATGATAAACTTGGATTAGTAAACACAAAATGCCATTGGAACACAGGTCTCATAATGGTCTCATAATCCAAAAATACTACCTGCTCTCTCGATCCTCTTCCCACAGTCCTGATTAAAGCCTCCATACCTGCTCTCTGTCCACACATCACAAGCATAATCAACCTCTCCCTCTCCAACGGTATTGCCCCTCCTGCTACAAAGCTGCTGTTGTCACCCCCATCCTAAAGAAACCTGGACTAGACAACACCATCCTTAACAATTTCCATCTCCAGTTTATCCCTCCAACCTCCCCTTCCTGGCCAAAACTCTTAAAAGAATTGTTACCTCACAGCTCCAAACCTACCTCCTCAAAAACAATCTGTATGAGCCTCTTCAGTCTGGTTTCTGGCCAATACATAGCACCAAATCTGCACTCCTCAAATTTGTCAGCAACCTTCTCCTCTTTGCTGATGCCGGTTCCCTAAACATCCTGATTCTCCTCGACCTGAGTGCTGCCTTTGACACCATTAACCACCAGATTCTGCTCACCGGGCTCGAGGGGCTGGGCGTTGAGGGAACTGCACTCTCCTGGCAGAACTCCTATCTCACTAACCAAACCCATTACATTTCACTCAAAGGCCTAAACTCAGACTCAGCCACAGTTACTCAAGGTGTCCCCCAGGGCTCAGTACTTGGTCCCCTACTCTTCGTCATCTACATCTTGGCCAAATCCTCTGTCACTTCAACCTTAATTTCCACTGCTATGCTGATGATACACAAATATATCTAGCCACCAAGTCTCTCACCAACCCACCTCTGACACATATTGAATCCTGCCTGACTGCAATAAAAGCATGGATGAAGGAAAACTTCCTCAATCTGAACAGTGACAAAACAGAACTCATACTCATTGGAACCAAATCCACCCTCACCAAAACTGGCACTTACACTCTCAGAATCGATGACACCGTTTCTCCATCCCCCCACGCACGTAACCTTAGAGTAATTCTGGACTCGACACTTCCCTTTGAGCAGCACATTAAACAGAGCGTAAAATCTTCATTCTTCCATCTCTGCAACATTGCCAAACTCAGACCTTCCCTCTCCCATCCTGCTGCTGAAACCCTAATACATGCGTTCGTAACTCCACTGCAATTGCTACTCACCGGCATCAAATCTGCATCCCTTCATAAGCTCCAAACGGTTCAAAACTCTGCGGCCAGAATATTCACTCACACCAAGTCCTGGCAACATATCACCCCATCCGATGTGAGTTACACTGGCTTCCTGTCTCCCAATGCAAGATCCTCCTACTGACATATAAAGCCCTAAACAATATTGCCCCTGCCTACCTCTCCGACCTTCTTCCATATCAATCTACACACTCACATCGTTCCAGTACTGCGGGCTACCTCATAAACCCCAGGTCTAAGCTCAAAGGCTTTGGTGACAGGGCATTCTCAAGGGTTGCTCCTAGGCTCTGGAACTCTCTCCCCAAAAACATCTGTGACTCTGAGACTATCCCCATCTTCCAGAAACGCCTCAAGACTCATCTGTTCAAAAAACAGATGATGGCTAGGTGACCTTCTTCCATATCAATCTACACACTCACGTCGTTCCAGTACTGCGGGCTACCTCATAAACACCAGGTCTAAGCTCAAAGGCTTTGGTGACAGGGCATTCTCAAGGGTTGCTCCTAGGCTCTGGAACTCTCTCCCCAAAAACATCTGTGACTCTGAGACTATCCCCATCTTCCAGAAACGCCTCAAGACTCATCTGTTCAAAAAACAGATGATGGCTAGGTGTAGGCATGGCTAGCCTACACCTGGCCATGCCCAGTCCCACTCTCTCAATTTTCTTTGTTTTCTTATGGTATTTTTTTTGTTTGTTTCTGTTCCATGTTCATTTTGCAAAGCCTCTTTGGGTCCTTGAGAAGTGCTATATAATTATAATCAGTGCTTGACATTAACTTTTTTGCTCACCAGCCACTGTGGCTAGTGGTTTTCCAAAGTTACTAGCCACTCAGCATTTTCACTAGCCACAATTTTGTTGTTGGGTAATTACGATTTATTTGATGAAAGTTGATTACAGTGTGCTACATCGTAGCCTGTCTAGTTCACACTGTCTGTCACTGGTGTGAATCAGACACTGTATGCAGGTAGTGCTCATGGGAGTAGTATGGATGTACTGTAGCTCGTAGTGTCACTTATATTGCAATGAGTTTATTATTTCAGATGTCTTTTGAGAAGACTTCAAATCCTGGCTCAATATTAGGCAAAGGTGGTACCCCAACCCCCGCTCTCTTCCGGAAACCCCTCTATGATACACTTTATATAATATCTGGCTACACACTGTGAAATGTTTTATATAATATCTGGCTACTCTGTGATATACTTTATATAATATCTGGATGCACTGTGATATACTGTATATAATATCTGGCTACACTGTGATATACTTTATTTAATATCTGGCTACACACTATGATATACTTAATATAATATCTGGATACACTCTGTGATATACTTTATATAATATCTGGATACACCTAAAATGACAGCTATTATAGTGTTAAATCTGCCCTGTTGTCCATGTCCACTTGAGCAGCTAATGCATGTTGCAGTGTCCTGCCTAATTGCAACCGAAATACAAGCAATATATTAATTCTTAAATATGCCTATTAAAATGTTACATATTTAAAAAGAAATGTAAAAATCATTCAATCAGCTTTCTAATTAATCACAGTCAATATTATTGTAATCTATTTTCGTTATACTATGTTCTTGTTGATTTGACTTGCATTAAAAACGCATCAGAGCTGTATGTATTACAGCATTGTCGCGTTTTTTTTCTCCATCCTTGCCTTGACGCTACATCATTTATCTCCCTCTCTCGACTGCCTTCAGCTGTACTTGGATCTGCTGCTTGCGCTGATCCAGCCTCTTCACATTCATATGTTTATATTGTCAGTGACTTAAATATGTTATTTGTATATTTTTTACTCTATATTGCACATGTAATATTTTTGGTGACAGTACATACCCTAATCTGATTGTCTTTTCACCAGGTCATCTTTGTTTGTCTCGCAAACTCTCTTTAAAAAAATCTGTAATTCTAGGCTACTAGAAGTAATCTGAAACGTTAAAAAAATGTTATGTGGATTGGATGGAGTTTGTGGTTATTAAGTTTTATTGAAATATTCTGTCATTTGATCATATATGACTTCGACCTAGTTACTCATCTCCGCGATGTCAGGACCCATGTGGCCCTGCATGCAAGGTTGCCAGATTTCATTGGCAGCAAACTGCTATTCTCCTGCAGACTCCAGAAAAATCCACACGGCCAGGCCCATTAAAAGTAGTCCAATTGTGCAGGAAACACCCCATCTGGCAGCACTACCAAGATGGAAAAGGTTTCCTCCTAACGTCACATTAGCTGCAGTGTTTCACTGGTATTTTATTTATTAACGCAAAATCATGTTTTACCATGCAGACACAGAGGCGGTGCGAGATTTTTTACCGAAGGCGGTTTGAATGCAGGAAAAACCCTGTATATAGATATATAAAATGCCACTCGCCAAAGTGGCTAGTAAGTGTGACTGTGTTACACACCACAGCCGAATTATACCCGTGGGTGGGCGGGTGCTAATGTCAAGCCCTGAATATAATGCATTATTATTATTAGGACAGATTTTTGCTGATCATGGGCCTTTGTACGCCTACTGTAAGTAGATATTCCAGATTTAAAAAATCTGCTGTTTCCAGCTATACTAGTCATTTACAACATTAACAATGTCTACACTGTATTTCTGATCATTTGATGTTATTTTAATGGACATCTAAGTGACCCCAAACTTTTGAACAGTAGTGTATATCCTTGACATTTGTACATATTTGTTTATTTTAATTTGTCAATATGACTTTGTTATAAATATTTTATTACACATGGCAAACTGGTAGCAGTGAACATTGTCTTCATTAATTAGGCTGTTTTTTATTCTTAAAACATATGCATCTACTAGAAACTAATAGAAAGTATGGACATAGATCTACAGTATTGCATGGTCATATTACATATTTTCTAATAATTATTTCCACACATCCTCTGACATGACTGGGTCAGCAGGTACTGTCATATAAAATAGATGTCATACACAACTTGTAACATAGGGTTTAAATGTAAAAGAAAAAACACTTCACATTTTCTTTCTAGATGTTAAGTATCTGCCTGGTACAGTGTCCATAGTAGGATATAATTTGAGCCAGGGTGGAACATGGGCTGCCACTTCTAACATCACAATAATGTTGATAGTTTCAAAATGTGTTTTTAGCCTTCAGACACTGTTATTTGTTTGATTCAACAAGTAAGTTTAAACCCCCACAAAACCCAATCTGCTCGAGATCCACTCAGAATTTATCACTGAACCATGTGGGACATTATTGGAGTGATGGACCCAGCGGGATCAAGGCATCATAGTTTCCTCTGAGGAGTCAACATCTGCAACCTCCTCAGCAGAAGCAGCAGAAGCTGCAGCCCCTAGCTGCTCCAACAGCTCTCACTGCTGCTGCTGCCTTATCTGTCCCTGCCCCACAATCCTCACAGCCTCCAATACACAACCAACTATAGGAATAAACAGCTTTCACTGCTGATGTTACTTTACCCTTTAAGCACCCATGACACAGTTGTGTTTTTTGGACCCCAAAAATAATAGATTTCCATTCAAAATAGTATTTTTCTTAACTCTAAACCAAACGCTAACCTTAACCTAAAAACCCCTAAGCCTAATTCTAACCCAGAACTAAATCCTAAACCTAAACCCTAAGCCAAGATGTCATAGCCCTTCTCAAATGCAAGTCTTGGATGATTTAAATTAGAGGACCAAAAAATACTTTATATGCTTCTTTCCCTTGCTCTAAAGTCTTAGCCTTTTACTTATACTATGGATAATTTAGCAATTTGATTTGGAGTTTTAGGACACAAAACACAGTGAGACTCCAAGGGCCGTTTTCACTGAATTAATTTGCCTACATAGTCTTGGGCGTAATAATTTAGCTAAATGGATATTCTCCATTGAGCTAGATTTTTGCCGGACCGCGTAAGCGGAGCCAGCCAAGAAGAGCGAATGTCTCTTACTGAGTGAGTGACTGACTGACTGACTGAGTACACCTTGTTAAATTGCGTAGTGATTAGAGAAGCGTACATGTGAACTATAGGTCCTGAGTTCGTATCTCCTCACAGACGAAGCGAAATACGTATTATGAATTATTCCATATAGACGAAATCTTCGCTGGCTAAAACCTCCAGTGACTACATTATAGTAAGCCTGAAAAAAGACGGTTTACGGTTATTTTGCGACAGTTTCTGGTGGATTTTCGAAGTACGCATCTGTGCATGCGTTTTGGATCAGGATAGACAAACACATTTGCTGGCTACAACATACAGTAGTTACATTATAGTGAGCCGTAACTAAAACTGTATACGGTTATATTACGATTGTTTCTGGCATGGAAAGGTTCATCTTCAGTCTCGCTAGCAATTGCTCAATTCTTATGATTATTCCTAAGAAGTTAGTACATACTAGTAAGCCTATTACTGGCTAATAAGCTGTTCAAATGGCCAGTGGCAAAAGCTAACAGTTCATAGACGCTATTTGTGGTGGAGGTAAACTTAATAAGAAACGTTAGTCAGTTTAACAATGCTCAATACTGTTTCGCGACTGGCGAAATGCGTAATGCCATGGCGTTGTGGTTAAAGACAGTGCCTCTTATGTGGAAGACTCAAGTTCGAATCTATTGTGAACAACACCATTTATTTATTTTATTTGCACGATTCTCTCGTCATTTCACTTGATGAAAAAGTTAGTTATCGTCACCGTTCTTCATAGTTATTGTATCAATGTCATTCACGAATGAAAGAAAAAAGTATGTTGTTATGCCATGAAAGAAAAAAATATGTTCTTATGCCATGAAATGAAACAGCTTTGGCAGACTCGCTAGCAATTGCTCAATTCCTATGACTAGTCCAGTAAGTTAGTAGATACTGGTAAAGCCTATTACTGGCTAATACGCTGTACAAACGGCCAGTGGCAAAAGCTAACAGTTAATAGACGCTATTTGTGGGGGAGGTAAACTTAGTAAGAAACATTAGTTAAACTGTATCAATATCATTCACGAATGGCCAATTGGCTGTTAAAATGGCCAGTGGCAAAAGAGGATTTGTTCAGGATAGACACGCTATACTGACACCCCTCAAACATAGAGCTTTGTGGTGTAGTGGTTAGTGACACAGCCTTTCACATGGGTGACCTGGGTTCGAATCTCAAGAGGGCAATAATTTCTGTTGCGGGCCAGCCGAACTAGGCTTGCCTGGTTTCTTGTTTTTTTTTGTACAGAACTAGATCTACTCTGTTTCTTTCAAAACCACCCCCAAAACAAAAAAATCTTTTTTTGGCTCTACACTCCAAACATTTAGATATAAAATCAAACAGTTGCAGTAAGGTATAGATCTTGAGGGTATTTGTGTACATATTGGTTTAACCATTTAGGAACAATTTTTATACACAATCCTCCTATTTCTGGGCACCAAAGGTTTTGAGACAGATTAATATAAAATTAAGCATGCATGTTTAGTGTTTGGTTGCATATTGTTTGCATGCAAAAACTTCCAGAAGTCTGCGCCCCACCAGAGTTAGGTATCTTCTCTAGCTATGCTCAGCCAGACCTGTAATGCAGCCATCTTCAGTTATTGTATATTTAAAGTCTTTTTTTCAGCAAATGAAAGTCATATTTAATTTGAATTATAATTTGGAGATTATAGAAAATGTCACTTTTTGGCCCTAAAAAATATGTTTTTATTTGTTTGGGGTAATTTCCTTGCTGTATGAAGCACCTTTCAATGAATTTCAACAAGATGTTTCTAAAAACTTGTAATGGGTTGGCTTTATCCACAACAAAATATCTATGTAACACAATTTCTGTTCCTGGTAGTAAGTGTTATTTCGTAATTCCTTATGCCTAAAAAGTATAGAAAGTGGCTATTATTCCCCACAACTTTTGCTTTTGTGACCAGGACAGTGAAAACATTTGTTACACTGTGTAATAAAATGGGATGGTTGAAATTATGAGACCGGTGGCACAGATGACGTTTTGAAGATGTATTATAACTTAATTTTTTTTCTTTCCCTTTCCAAAAGTGTGTATAATCCACATGAAAACAATGATCATAGGACAGGTAAAAAAAAATGAGAAACAAAATCTTCTGGACCTGGACCGTACTAACACAATGAAACACTTGCAAGTAACAAGTGGCTATTTCCAACCTAGTGAGTCCCCAGCCTGAGGCAGTCATTAATGACAACGGGTGAATCAAATTATCTCTACCCTACCCTCCCTTCAGGCTGGGTTTCCTCTTGGTCCTCGAGTCCCTGGATGCCATTTCCTCACATATTCAGAATTCATTCTCCTTCCGCATTCACCACTTACATCATTATTGAAGACAAGTGAGCTAGTTATTTATAGTCATGTCGAAAAGTACAACCCCTTGAAAGTTGTATTTACTTAAAGCTAAATTACAACCACATTCATTCATAAAGGGAACAAATTTTACTAATTACACAAACAAATTTTACTTTAAAACCATTCTGCAATGAAAATAAACAGAAAATTACACCCCTACATTTACCATCACAAAATGGCTAGAATTAAAATCAGGTGCACCCATACACACTGTAAAACCCAATAAGTTCAGTGAACTCAATATATTTAAGGAAACCGATTACCTTGAAAAAAATAACTAACTAGTAACTAACTCAGAATATAAAGTTAAAGAACACCCAATTATTTTGTTGCACTTCTACTAAACCTAATGGTTTTATTCAAACTTTTTTTAAACTATACTTTACTTAAAAATATTATTCAATAAATGTAATGTATTTGATTGTACCATACTTAATTTCCATGCTTTCTCTGTACTCAACTTTACTGCACAAATTGGCCTAAATGGGAAAAATGTACTGGAAAAATGTGCTATGTATAGACATATCAAAAGTGGTTGTTTGGCTGCAATGCCTGACACCACCTTTGGTGAAAAAGAAACACTGTTTTTTGACAGAATAACCTTATACCAAGTATGGAGGGCAGTGGTATTTTGGTTTGGGGGTGCTTTGCTAGCACATTCTATGCAATGTAATACATGAATGCCTTATGTAAAAGGTTTGCCAAGTGTCAGACAGAAGATTCTACCACAAACACACCTGGGGCTATTGATAAGGGGAATGTGATGAAATCATGGCATCTTCCCCTAAGACAGTCGTCTTGAGGGGACTCTGGCATTAAACGCTAATGTGTCCTCCTATCTTGTCTCCAATCTTGAATCCCTGGGTCTTGACACCACCCTCAGCAACTAGATAGTGGGCATCCTGATGGGCAGACCACACTCTACTTGTTTCCCTATGGCTGTGTGGATTTGCACGACACCAGCTCTATCATTGAGGTTGCTGATGACACACACCGCTGACATAGGCCTGAGAACCAACGAGTCAACCTAAGTGAACTATCATCGTTGTACCAGGACAGTAACCTCTCCCTCAATGTCAACAGAACAAACATGTTGATTGTTGACTTTAGTAAAAGGGAACAAAAGTGGTCATATATAGTGGTCCTGTTTAGATGTTGTGGGGTTTATTCCCAAGGGTGGCCAGTAACAAAATGCATGCACTCACTAAATCATTATAGAAGTATGTGGTAAATGAACTCCAGGTAAAAATGTGAATATGCACTGATCCTAGACTGGAGAGGGATTCAGCAGTTCAGTGTTCACATCACAGAGGTCCTGAGATGTTCCAAAAATACCACCACTTTTGTCAAACAGCGACTCTATTCTCTAAGGTGACCGAAGAAATGTAAAGACCATAATGCCCACCGCAAGTGGTGAAGACAGCCCTGCACAGGCTGTGACCAACCCAGGACTAGATATGTCTAGATATTCCATTGAAAATCAGCCGTTTACGGCTACAATAGTCATTTACATCATTAACAATATCTACACTGTATGTCTGATCAATTTGATGTTATTTTAATGGACAAAACATTTGCTTTTCTTTCAAAAACAAGGAAAATTCAGTGACCCCTAACTTTTCAACAGCTGTGTACTAACACACATATAGTACATACATACAGTACCAGTCAAAGATTTGTACACACCTACTCAATCATTTCTTTATTACCATTTTCCACATTAGAGAGTAATAGTGATGTTATCAAAACCTCCGCTGATACAAAGGGCTAAGGGAATGTGTTACGAACCCTGTGGCTCTAGCAGTCTAGGGTGGATGGTACAGAGCCGTAACATAAAACTCATGCAAAGTGGTGTAGTGTAAATGAACAGTGAGAACAAACGACACAGACAGCCAAAGCTACCGTCAAACATAAAACGTTTATTTTAAATACACAGTAAAGGGGTTAGGGAAAAGGGGCTGAGCTGGACCCAAGAAATGAAATAATATAGTCCAAACACCCCTTAAATGAACTTACCTGCCTCAAGAACCACTTAGCTGACTACTAACCAATACAAAAATACAGTGGGTGGTCCGCTCAGTTCTAACTATTGTTTTTAGACAAAGTTTTCCTACGGGTTCTGTATGCCCAAGGGCGACTTGCTAAAAAAAAACTTTTCCCAGGGACACGAGGACAACCAAAAACACACAGGTTGAACAAGGACTAAACAGCAAACAATTGACTAGACAACACCAAACAAAACACCACAGCAATACATACTCACATGAAACAGGACAAAGTGAGATGTATGTGCTAAACTAAGTGATGTATGAATTAACAAAATGTCTGTCTATCAAAAAGGGTGTGTATCTCAAGAGTTTCTATGTCCATGTGTGGTAAAGCAAAAAGAGTCTCTCTGGAAGAACCAACTGACTGGGTTTTTAAACCAGGGGATGTGTGATGTGATTGGGTACAGGAAAAAGAAACAGGTGGTGCAATTAGGAGGGATGTCCACTGATCGGTCCACCTCAGCAGTCAGGCGATGCACTCATGACTGCCAGGTGGGAAACACCAACGAGCCCAATCAGGAACATAAAGGACACCTGGGGAAACGGCAAGAGGGGAAAAACAGAAACGCACATACAGGGTACCTGCATGCGTAACAGAATGGAATGAGACAAAGTCCCTATACCTGAAGAAGACGTTTGTGGGTTTGATCTGGTTTATCTTCTGTAGTTTGAAATAATTAATTAGATTTCAAGGATATAATATTCAGTTACTTTAGAATTGAACTTTTGGTGAGTTGCATGTGTCTGCAATATGAAAATTAATTATTAAAACAGTTTGAATAGAGAAAAGGACTCATTCTCCTGTCTTGTGCCACTGTGTGTACTGCAGTGAGCATAGAGAAAAGAAAGAAACCTTTAGAATTGTCTGAGGAGGTAAGACACATGATATCAAGTCCATGTCTAGAGACCTTGACATTCTTGTTTCACTTCTATGTAATGTTATCAAGACATGTAAGGCCCATGTCACTGTAGCCAACCTCCCTATAGTTGGCTGCAGGAGACACCTTGACAGGAGATTGCAGCAAATGACTTTTCAAATGGTGGAGAAAGCACCTCAATCCACTGCCTTACAATTTCAACTCACACTATCTGTCGCCACCTCATTGAAAGATATTTTGGTGCCTTCCATAATCACGGAAAGGATGTTTACAGTAGCCTTTGCTGTCACGGTGCCTTCCGTGACATCCTCAAACGTTAGGTGGAGGAGAGCAAGGTCTCTAACATCCACCAGCTCCGTGATGTCGTCATGGAAGAGTGGACGAGGACTCCAGTGGCAACCTGTGAAGCTCTGGTGAACTCCATGCCCAAGAGGATTAAGGCAGTGCTAGAAAATAATGGTGGCCACACAAAATATTGACACTTTGGGCTCAATTTGGACATTTTCACTTAGGGATGTACTCACTTTTGTTGCCAGCAGTTTAGAAATTAATGGCTGTGTGTTGAGTTATTTTGAGGGGACAGCAAATTTACACTGTTATACAAGCTGTACACTCACTACTTTACATTGTAGCAAAGTGTCATTTCTTCAGTGTTGTCACATGAAAAGGTATAATCAAATATTTGCAAAAATGTGAGGGGTGTACTCACTTTTGTGAGATACTGTACATACAATTTAGTCAGAGAAAATTACCTTTCCAGTTATCCCCAAATGGGATCCCACTTTATCTTATTTACTTCTTACTTCTATATATTTATTTTTTATTCTGACCTGAAGGGTGAGGTTATTATGTTTACTGTAATATGATCAAGCTGTCTGTGTTTTGTTTCCTTGTAGTTGCCATGTATTGTATGTTGTTTTTTCTATGATGCTGTCACTCACAAGCACTCACAACATTTTTGTCAAATTGTGTTTAAAAGATCAATAAGTTCATACAAAATATATGCAATTTAGTGGACATTCTAAAGAGACATACATCACAACTGCTGTTTACACGTGCTATGTTTGCAGTACCTACAGAGAGGTATAACAGATTAAAAACAATATTACTTTTTATATACTGCATTGCATGTTTAATAAACGTTTGCCAGTTCTCGGATAAACAACGTGTAAACATTGCACATTCTATAGTCCTCTCTTTATTCAGATTTAATCTGACCTTTTCTGTGTAAGAAATGAATAATCACCAGACTGCACAGTCAAGGCACACTGTAAACTCAAAGTTGGCAAGAATGTTGAAGCCCAAGGCAGTTTTCTATCCTAGCAACATGAAAGCATATGTCTGAGAAAGGCACACATTGCAAAAGCTGCAAGTGTCTTCACTACAAAGCCATCACAGTGTGGGCTGATAGAATAATGTGGGAGAACTTGATGAAAGACCTCAAAATACTGGCAATGGGCATCCTTAGAACATTTGCACTATGCCCTACACCAGTTACATTACCTAGTCATGAAACCAAAATCATGTAAATGAATACCTTATGCGGGATCATTCCTGCAATAATAAAAATGAGGAAATTAAAGAAAATGCTGCAATTTAAAAACAAGTTTTTAGATATTATACTACAAATGTTGGCAATAATCAAAGTGAAAATCTAGGAAATTAATTGCACTTTTTACCCAATTGTATTTATTTTCCCATTGGGGGCGAAACAGTTTGTTTTCATTTATTTCCTGTTATCTTCCAATTTCTCCATGGGATTTGGCATGATGGCATGTAACTAATATTACCTGTGTGGCAAACAAAATCAACAGGGCACACTGGATGTCAGAGCCCCTGGGCATGTGACCTGGATGCATGGTCTGTATTAGCCATGTTTAAATAGTTGGCTAAACTTATACAAACAATGTAAGCTGACATGGCTTACTAAGTGAACGGTAAAAGTGTTAATAAAAAAAATAACCAACAAATTAATTGGATTAATAGCAACCCCTGAATTCATTTTCAAATGAACATGTACATTTCTTAACAAGTTCATCTGAGTCATTAGGAACAAGTAGTCATCCATGAGTTACTGTTTTATAACTTGCCAGAAGAAAGCGTCTACTCTGTCCGGATCCAATCAAACTTAATGTATTGACATTTATGTATTGATGGGAGTACATGATTTTGTCTGGACCTTTTTTCCAAATAATTGCAGTTTTGCAATTATTCAACTGTAATGCTTGTTAAACTTCTTATCATACTGGTTGCTCAACCCAGAACTACTCCCTAGCACACGAAAGCTGGAGGAGAATGCATTCCCTGGCCAACAACCATGATTGAGCATGCCATAACTTGACCTACCATAAGGACTTGCTGCTTTCTTTTTAGCTACACACAGTTCACAAAAAAATCTTGATTAATGTGGCGTTTAGCCAGACCAAACTGGCACATTGGCGGAAGAAAAAACACTGATACATTTATAGTCCTGAATTTTCACAAATTTAAACTACAACAATTTAAAACTGAAACTATTTCAGCAAATTTGTATCTGTGTACTGTTTTATTAAAGGTAATTTCACTGTTTTTGAGTAATTAACAATAGACAGGAGTTCCATGTGATCATGAATTTGAATTAATAGTGTTGCATTGAAACATAAAAAGTAATTGGCCAGTGCATCTGCCATGATGAACATCACACTTTTTTTTATTTTGATAATGCAGAATCTTCAATGGAAGACCACTTTCTGAGTTCAATTGGATACGTAACAAACCATGTAATGGAAGTTAATGTAATTGGTTTCTCACCTTTGTGAGGTCACAAACCAAATTAACTGGCCTTCACCTGTGTTTTATTATAGAGAGTCACGTGATGTACGGACAAATTCAGTGGTTTCTGTAGTTTCGCTCTGTTGAGGAGTGAAATGCAAACGCACCATCATGAGCATTAAGGAGAATTCAATAGAACTATGGAAAATGTTGTGGAAACAAACAAAGCAATGGATGGATATAAAAAGATTTCAAAAGCCATGAATATCCCTTGGACTATGGGTAAAGGTGATTATCAACAAACGGATGGTGTATGGCACAACCAAGACCCTGCCTATTGTAGATCAGGCAGTGCCTCCAAACTGGATGACCAAGCAGACCAAGACTGATTAAAGGCTACCAAGAGGCCAATTGTAACATCAACAGAGCTACTTGCTTTTATGGCCAATATTGGTCAAGTGTGCATGTGGCAACTATATTCCAATAACTCCACCAATCTGGCCTGTATGGTAGAACAGCAAAAAGGAAGCCATTGCTCAAGAAAACCCATCTTGAATCATGCATGACGTATGCCAAGAACATTCAGATGATTCAGTTGCCATGTGGAAAAAAGGTTTATGTCTGACAAAACAAAATTAAAACGTATTGGCCTAAACACAGAGCATTACATTCTGACCAAACCCAGCAAGGCACACCTTGCAAAGAACACCATCCCTACTGTGAAGCGTGTTGGTGGCAGTATCATCTTATGTGGATGTTTCTGACTGTCAGGGACTGGGGCACTTGTCAGAAAAGAGGTGAAAATCAATCTAGTAATGTACAGAAAAATGTGAATGAATAACCTGCTGCCCTCTGCAAGAAAGCTGAAACTGGGATGGAAGTTCACCTTTTACCATGACAACAACTCAATGCACACAGCCTCAGCTACAGTGCAGTGGCTAAGGAATGAAAGGTAAATGTCCTTGAGAGGTCCAGTCAGAGACCTGACCTAAATCCATGTGGCATGTCTTGAAGATTGCTGTCCATCTACGTTACACAGAGCATTGTAAAGTATTGCCGCCCAGAAAAGCAGGAATTCTTCAGACACACAAAGGAAATACTGGGACTTCAAGGTCACATAGCAAGTGACACCACCAGTGCACACTGCTAACTTGCAAACATCATTTACTATGTTGCGTTGTTGTCATGCTGTGTTAATACCATGCTGTTACACTCACAGGATTTCATTGAGATTCACATATTTTCAGAGACTTGTCAAATAAAGTGTCTCTCTTAAGTATTGACCCCCTTGGGCTTTTCCACATTTGATTATGTTACAACATGATTTTTCTTTACTACTGATAAAAACAAGAAAGTTCATAATGTCAAAAGATAAATGAAAAATAAAATCAGCAAACGGTCACGGAGGCTGTGCCCTGATGCATACTGTTTGATTAGCGGGTGTATAAGAACCAGTGACGTATTTACCTCTCTTCCTTAATAAATGTCTAAAAAACCTTTAACTTTCTCCCAGTAACTTACCACTGACCTGCAATTGTCTTTCTTGAGTGTTCTGATTTGCCCATGTGTGAGAGATCAATCAGGCTGACTAAATACTGACTAGGCTGACTAAGCACTGACAGACTGAATAAAGCATATAGAACAATAAAGCTGATTAATTGACAGCTTTGTAAGTTTACACAGGAAGAACATTCATGTACTATAGTGTGTGTCATAACCAACAACACAATGTTATATTTAAAAATAATTAGGGTTCCAAAGCTTGTTGGACACTGAATGCCGATAGACTCTTCAACAGCTGCAGAGGACACTACGACACGTAGTCCTCAGTAACATCTTGGAATTCCACTTGTCATCTGCTGCCACCTGGTGTATTTCTTCTCTCAATACAATTCAGTTTTAGGAGTTAGTTGTGTCACAGACACCAGATTCTCTTTAGTGCACTAGTATTAGGAACTCTTACAATACATATCTTAACAACATAATATGTTATTGTCCAATAATATATTCATTTGCTAATTGTTATTTCACATGTGTAACTAGGTAATTACAATTGGCTTTTGAATTGCTTGCGGATTAGCTCGGGGGTCCCATGGAGGGTGTTGAAATTGGCCAGCAACAGCCGGGTTTTGGGGGTTGGTAATCACATGGTTGCCTTGCCTCATTTCGTTCTAGTGACGAAGGGACCATTGTGGTGGCTTGTGCACCTTTGAGCTCAATTAAGATAGAATGCTGGAGAGTGAGTTCTTTGAGGCACACATAGATTTCAGTCTAAATATTCTGGCTGAGCGAGAAGTGTGATAAGAACCAGAATGACATCGGATGTGTCAAGATACATATCTTGACTTCAACTTTCCTGAATCAGCTGAGAGTTTTTATGATGAAGCGAGCCATAATAAGAAATTGGATATACCAAAATGTGTTGTGAGTATCTGTTTTCATAGTTATCCCACCAATTTGTGCACATTCACTTGAATTTTGAGAATGTCATTTCCTCAATGTCACTAAATGCACATAAAATAGGCATCATAAAATTGCCATTACACATGGTTAAGGTTAGAGCTGGGGTTTCACCATCAGTTAAGGTTAGGGCCAGAATTAGGATTAGTGTTAGGTTAGGTTGTTACATTAAATTCTATGTTTCTTTAACTAACTCCTTTATCTTGCAGCTGCAGTTCCTCTGAATCATAATTTTTAATCTGACTTGACTGTCATATTTTAATGCTAATTTCGTGTTGGGATGAATTTGTGTATTTTTAGTGTAAGATCATGTTGGTGTTCCAGGCTTTGGATAAACATAACCTGCCAGGTATGGATCGGGTGAACAGCCTGGAAGAATGTCCTGTAGAGTGAAGAATACAGAATAGCCTGACTTGTGTTCTAATGGAGAATTGATTTTCTACAGTTGTGGCAAAAAATAGTGGCACCCACATACTTTATTTAAAAAATCACATTGTCACTGAACATAAATTGAAATTGACCAAAGTATTTAGCCAATCAAAAAATCAACCGATATTCCATTGACAAAATTACTGACACCCTGGTCTCAATATTTGGTAGAACACAGTCCAGACTAAAATTGAGCCTACCAAGGCCAATGTTATCTGAGTAACTCACACCTGATTGAAATGAGCATAGACGTCAGTGTAGATTGATAAATCGGATAAAACCTGCACCTGTCCTTATTTACATATGACACACCCGTAAAGTTCTGACATGATTTATCTTTGTCTCATTCTTTTACATCACAAGAACCTGGCATTTTAACAGGGGCGTGTTGACTTTTTATATCCACTGTATGTTTACATTGTCTTCACAAAAGTGAGCAAGTTTGATAATAAGCTACCTGATTGACCGGTCATTCATCCAGGCACTTACATTACTGCTACTATTTATTAGTAATCCTGCTGCTAAGCCACTCGTCATTTCACTGTACTGTTTATACCTGAGGTATCAAGTGCATGTGAAAAAAACTTTGGTTTGATATCAAATTTGGTTTGATATAGTATGTGTTTTTTAGAGACCAACCAGACCAGTTTAGCACAAGGTCTGAGTGTCCCCATTTGAATACTTAAATAGCTGGGTGGAGTGGTTCAAGCTAAAGAGGGTGTGAACTACGCTGAATGGGTGTAAACAAACACCTGGGGCCTCATGTATCAACCTTATGTACGTTTATAACTAAATTCTGGCGTATGTGGAAATCCTACGATTTGTCTGCGCACAAAATTATTGGGATTTATCAAACTGGCGTATGCAATACATACACATGCTTCCATTGATAAATCAGACCCATACTATACTTCTGCGTACGTGAACAAGCTTTACGCTCTCCGCCCAATGAACGCTTACAATTACCCATATAAGATAGCCAAATTAGCCCTATTGACTATGTAATTTCAGTAGTTACACAAAGCAAGTTGCAGACTGGTCAGAAAAAACGTACAAGAAAATAAATCTTGTATAATGTGAAATTCACATAATCTTATCTGATATAGAATCTAAAAACATTTCATTTTTCCAAACGTATCAAGTAGCCCGACAACCAGTCATAAAGATTCCACATTGCAAGATGTGGCTGCTGTTTTAAATAAAATAAAGTGGTCAGAGATCAATCAAGATGGACGCGAAAAAGCAATGTGCTGCACTCCTAACCAGTGTCCAAACTACAGGAGGTGGGCAAAGCGCGACAGATATTTCTCCCATTGACTAGCAAATCGCTGGCATCAGTGGGGAGATCTGAGTGGAAAAGTCCTAGATGGGGGCACTGACATGTTGTTGTGGGAGGGATGCAGTAAGTGATCATTTGCCGTTAGGCTAATCATAACATTTCAACGTCACATTCAAGAAACATATCAATACAGACAAAATCAAATTGAATTGGTCAAGCCCAGTTCAAGTCATGTGGGCCTAGGACTTAGCCGTTATTTTCACTACAGAACAACTATCTGCAGTGGCATACCAGAGTGGGGTTGCGGGGCCCTGCAGTTTGGCAGCGATCTGTACAGTTTAGAGTGAGGACAAACCAGGTCGTGGCGGTACAGTAACCGTTTAAAAGAAACAGTACCCTAGAGAATGTGACCAAGAAAGTTTATAACATTTCAGTAGTGTTATAGAAGATAAATGACTCTTGGAAAGAACTTGTGTTAAAACGATGGTTCCATTTTAGTGAAATGCATTTTTCGCTTAGTGCTGCATAGCCTATAACTTTTCTTTTGAGTAGGCCTATTGGCTGTTTTATTCGATTTGTGGTGACAAAGCGTACCTATTTTATGTTCTATTCATTTTTATTCTGTAAAGAATTTTAAATAAAAGTCATTTCTGAACTGTATTGTAAATTTTGTCAAATTACAAATTGTAAGCCAACATGATAACGCTGTAGCTCATTTAAAAACACAAAGAATCTCTTGGTCATAAAAGTGAGCATCTTTAAATCAATCAGCATATTGTAGCCTAGTAGTGTATGGTAAAATATGCAATGTTGAATGTGTTGCTTTAAGCACATACACATGAGGCTATTGTTCGTCTTGTTTTCAAACTGCACGGATATGCCCATTGAAAGCCCAACGTTTTACAACATTTTAGGCCTAACAGTTTTTGGATCAGCTGCAGGCTGTAGGGTTTTGACGTTTGCTTCATCCATAGCTTATAGGCCTACATTGTTGCAGGAAACATTTTGCGCATTCCTGTAGGCTATTCATATTTCTATTGATAAGATTTTTCCCATGTGTTTCAGTTGACATTCCTCTACCAGCTTTTCCAAAATAGCATGGTATTTCTCCAATTCAACCGCTAGGCTGTGCATACGTATGCGTTGAAATTTGCATAGAGAGTTCAACATTGATAAATGCCAACCTTTGTGTCAAAACTGGCGTACTCATGGTTTACACACATATTTGTGCGTATGCACGATTGATACATGAGACCAGATCTCTGGCAGATGTGAATCTTTCAAGACTCTTCTCAGAACTAAGTCGAGCAGATTATCATAATCAATCAATCAATCAATCAAATTTATTTATAAAGCCCTTTTTACATCAGCAGTTGTCACAAAGTGCTTTTACAAAACACCCGGCCTTAAAACCCCAAGGAGCAAACAACAGTAGTGTTGAATTTCAGTGGCTAGGAAAAACTCCCTAAGAAGGCCGAAATTTAGGAAGAAACCTAGAGAGGACCCAGGCTCAGA
>JACXGI010000966.1:0-55289 GCA_016801175.1 Esox masquinongy
CGCCTATCTGGATTGAGATGCATGTGTACTTGGCTATTGCGCAATACCCCTCCACTCTATGAGGGCTGTAACCTCCTCAGTAGTCCCTGAATAAAATATTAATGTGAAGATGAACGGCAGAAGGTTGTATGGAGACTATAGCCATAATCATATGATATATGACATTTGTATATGACATTTTTTTGAAAGTGAAAATCAACTGCAATTCTAAAAAAGCTGTCCCTCTCTACCGGTACTGTAATTACTTAGCTAACATTAACTAGCCTCTCCACTGCACTGAATAACGTTAGCTAGCTGATCGAAAAGTCGGAGCAAATTCATAAATTAGCCGTTTATTAAATAAAATAAGCAAATATTCAGCGACTACAATGCCCATTTCTCGTCACATTTTTTTTCAGATGCTGATTTACAGGTACTGTTTACCTGAAATAAGAAATGTTAAAACTTAGTACAGTTGTGGAGTTTTTCCTGCTCTCCTGACATCTTGAAATGACTTCTGGGATATCAGATGCGTTCTCGTTGAACAAGTCACCAACCCATGCATCTTCGATAAAAGAGGCGGATCAATTACACATCCGGGCATTTTAGGCGTTCTTGGTAACTTGGGTTCTTTGGATTGGAACCGTACTTGGGCCATGAAAGATGACGTCAAACGAGTTCACAAGAACACAAGTACGGATTGATAAACGGGCTGCTACTAACTAGCAAGCAATTTCGACAGATAGTCATCATTCAAATACATACATATTTTCTATCTATAAATTATCTAAAGTTTAATAATTTTCTTACCAGTGTCATCCGCGAGGTTTCTGCATAAGACTGCAAATGAAATGACAAAACAGAAGTCTGCAAGGCAATAAAGGCGGAATCCGGAGATATCATGGTGTAATTTTTTTCGAGAATATAGATAATTTTATTTTCCTTTGTTGATCTGCACCGCTCCCTTGTGTGCTTACTGCGGACATCATGTTGTCTCGTGCTTGCTAGTAGCTAGGTTGTGGCTAAACCCATTAACGCAATTTGTACATGGTGACGATTCGGAGACATAGTTTCGCGCCGTTTTTTGAAGTAGTTGATTGGTGGATTTTTTAGAAGTATTGTATTACTGTGTTTGATTGGTATCATGGCTGTGACGTAAAAACTGTACGTTACTTTGACACTGCAATTAGCTAGGTAAAGAACTTTATTCAATAGCCACAAAAGGCAAGCACCAACGTAATTTTTTAAAATAATCTTAGCTAGCTAACTTGATGCCTTTACACACGGTGACGCTCAGTCACCTGCACCTAGTAGTCTAGAGAAAAGCCAATCCAGAGGGTTGAAAAGGCAGAGGTCCGACAACAAAACATCCACTCTTGGTACTGTCGTGCTGACACACCACGAAGCTTGAGACCTAAAATCAATACAGCTGCTTAAGCTTATAAGCTTGGGCTCTGTGACCAAGGAAGACATTTGAAGGTGAGTTGAGTAATGTTTACTAGCTAGCTATTTAAATACTATAATATTATTACATTATGCTTAATGTACTGTAAACTTTTATAGCTAGTACTGTGTCTAACGTTAGGTTTGCTAGCTAATTAATGTATGTTAACTTTCCAACATAGCTAACATGACATTAGCTGTATCACTCTCCCCTCGCATTTTCCTGCTTGGCGACATGAATATTCACTTTGACTCACCTAACTCCAAACTTCCCTCTGATTTCATCGCAGTCCTGGACTGTTTTAACTGTATCCAACATGTTTATTTTCCCACCCACATCAAAGGTCACATACTTGATCTTGTCTGCTCCGTCGACCTTACCATTACCCATGTAACTCCATCTTCGTTTCCGCTGTCTGACCACAAGATAATTTTTCTCATTTTCTTCCAGCGTATCACACAACTCAGAAGCGCATAATCTCCTTCCGTAACATCAAAGCTGTTGACCCTCTCCAACTATCAGAGGCCATCTGCTCTGCTCTTCCGATTTGATTCCACACTCAAATCACCTGAACAACATGCTAACCAGCTCAACACTGCTATGTCTGCCTCACTCAATTCTCTGGCACCACTAAGAACTAGACATGTTTCTTTCACTTCCTCATCCCCCTGGTTTACATCGGAGCTCTGTACCATGAAGCAAATTGGTCGTCGCCTTGAACGCCAGGCGAGAAAATCGGGGCTCACTGTTCACACTGACGCCTACAAACTCCACCTTTCAGTTTACAGAGATGCCCTCAGTGCTGCTAGGTCCTCCTACATCTCAAACAAAATCAACAGCTCCTGTATGAACTCCCGGACCCTCTTCTCTACTGTCAGCAAATTACTCCAGCCCTGCAATTACTCACTGTCTAGCCCCTCCACTAAACTTGCCAACTCTTTTCTGCAGTTTTGTAAAGATAAAATAACAACAAACTCCACACTATCTAACAAATCTACCACAGCCTCCCCTACTGTTAACCTCCATATTTCTCCACCTGCTGCCCAGGACTCTGACCTTTCCTCATTCAGTCTGGTTGATTCCCCTTACATCACTAAACTCATAATGACATCCAAAAATACTACCTATTCTCTCGATCCTCTTCCCACAGTCCTGCTTAAAGCCTCCTAATCTACTCTCTGTCAACACATCACAAGCATAGTCAACCTCTCTCTCTCCAATGGTATTGTCCCCTCCTGCTACAAAGCTGCTGCTGTCACCCCCATTCTAAAGAAACCTGGAATAGACAACACCATCCTTTACAATTTCCGCCCCATCTCCAACCTCCCCTTCCTGTCAAAAACTCTTGAAAGAATTGTTGCCTCACAGCTCCAAACCTACCTCCTCAAAAATAGTCTATATGAGCCTCATCAGTCTGGTTTCCGTCCAATCCATAACACAGAAACTGCACTCCTCAAAGTTGTCAATGACCTTCTCCTCTCTGCTGATGCTGGTACCCTCAACATCCTGATTCTCCTCTACCTGAGTGCTGCCTTTGACACCTTTGACCACCAGATTCTGCTCACCAGGCTCGAGGGACTGGGTGTTGAGTGAACTGCACTCTCCTGGCTGAACTCCTATCTCACTAACTGAACCCATTTAATTTCACTCAAAGGCCTAAACTCAGACTCAGCCACAGTCACTCAAGGTGTCCCCCAGGGCTCAGTACTTGGTCCCCTACTTTTCATCATCTACATCCTTCCCCTTGGTCAAATCCTCTGTCACTTCAACCTTAATTTCCACTGCAATGCTGATGACACACAAACATCTAACCACCAGATCTCTCACCAATCCACCTCTGATCCATATTGAATCCTGCCTGACTGCAATAAAAGCATGGATGAAGGAAAACTTCCTCAAACTAAACAGTGACAAAACAGAACTCTTACTCATTGGAACCAAATCCACCCTCACCAAAACTGGCACTTTCAATCTCAGTATCGATAACACCGTTGTTTCTCGATCCCCCCAATGCACGTAACCTTGGTGTCATTCTGGACTCTGCACTCTTTGATCAGTACGTGACACAGACTGTAAAATCTTCATTCTTCCATCTCTGCAACATCAACATACTCAGACCTTCCCCCTCCCGTCCTGCAGCTGAAACCCTAATACATGCATTCATAACCTCCTGTCTCGACTACTGCAACTCCCTACTCACCGTCATCAAATCTACATCTCTCCACAAGCTCTAAATGGTTCAAAACTCTGCGGCCAGACTACTCACTCACATCAAGTCCCGGCAGCATATCACCCCTATCTTCTGTGAGTGACACTGGCTTCCTATCTTCCAACGTATTGACTACAAGATCCTCCTGCTGACATATAAAGCCCTAAACACTACCGCCCCTGCCTACTTCTCTGACCCTCTTCTTCCATGTCAACCAACACACTCACTGAGACCATCCCCATCTTCCAGCAACGCCTCAAGACTCATCTGTTCAAAATTGCTTACCCCTAGCCATGCCCAATTCCATTCTCTCAATCTTCATTGTTTTCTCATTTAATGTTTTTTTTTTGTTCGTTTATTTCTGTTCTTGTAAATTTTGTACAGCGTCTTTGGGTCCCTGAAATGCGCTACATAAATAAGTGTTGTTATTATTATTATTATTCATAATCTGTCAGGCAATGGAAGAGCAGGAACCCTGAAAAGCAGAGCAGCAAATTCACTGCCTTGCAATTACCTGTCATCGCTACATCAGGTCTTGAATCCTGGTCGTGGATTATTTCAGAGATCCGCAGAGGGCAATGCAGTTGGCCAGCACAATCCAAATTTTAGGGGTTAATAATTAAATATGGTTGCCTTGCCTCGTTATGTTCTAGCGAGTCTTTGATTGCCGCCTATAAGCTAATTGTGAAAGGCCCTGACATTTAGATGTAAATTCTGCTGATATGATACCTGTTTTAGATAGCACATAAAGGTAGACTAGTAAGAATATAATGGCAGAAGCATCAAAGCAGAACACGCCCAATCTGATTCAAGCACCAAGATGGCCAAAAAATATATATTGTTGCGGTGCATGCGCAGCCTTGTGTTGTTTTACCGGCACTGCACTCCTCATTGCTGTCAAAATCTTTGGTTGGTACTCCCAGTTGTTGGCTGTCTGGGTAACATGAAATACTAACCAAAGACTTTATGAGCAGTGGAGAAATGCAGTGATATTAAGGACATTGTGACAATTCTGGAATACAGACAATAAAGTGGGTGTGGGTTAGTATGCATATGCCTTTATTAATTGTTTCCCATCCTATCTTGCAGCTCGTCAAAGTCGGGGAGACGCCCCTCAGCCCAGAATACTTTGCTTACTTGAAGGGGGCAGACGCAAATTGCACGAGAGACGAAGAAAGTGACAATGACAAGACGGTCTACAAGTTTTTCCCCCCACAGTGGAGAGCTGCTTGACTGTCAGAAATGAATCTATTCCAGTTGACATATTTCTTCATCTGAAGTGTAATTAATTAAAATTGAATTTTTTTGTTGTTATTCTGTCTCTCACTGTTCAAATAAACCTACCATTAAAATTATAGATTGATCATTTCTTTGTCAGTGGGCAAACGTACAAAATCAGCAGGGGATCAACCTTGTGGGGTGTTCCCGGTCTGCTGTGGTCAGTACCTAGCAAAAGTGGTGGAAGGAAGGAAAAGCAGTGATTGATCTGTGGGATGTGCTGGACAAATAAGTCGGATCCATGCAGGCCCAACCTTGCAGCTTACAGGACTTAAAGGATCTGCTGATAACGTCTTTGTGCCAGAGACCACAGCACACCTTCAGAGGTCTAATGGAGTCCATGCCTCGACGGGTCAGGGCTGTTTTGGTGGCAAAAGGGGAACCTACACAATATTAGGCATGTGGTCATAATGTTATGGCTGATCGGTGTATGTTTGATTTAGCTAAGGACAATCAGTTAGAATTAGTGCTAGGTGAGGATTCATGGTTGAGAGCAGTCTTATTTAGACACATGCTTAATGGCGTGGCCTATATAGTTCTGCCAGCAATTTATGGGTCAAAGACATCTCTACCTATTTTTGTTATGTATGTGTATAGTAGTACACACTACTTGTGATTTAATTCCTAATTTGTATTTGAAGAAGAGAATGACAAATTAATCTGTTACATTTTAAATGGTAAGGACAACATTTGTTTATGAGTAAGTGAGATAAGAAATGTGTAAATATACGTGTGAATACACAACCACATTTTTATTACTGGTATGTGAAACAAACATCAAGTCAGTATGAATTTGGGAGTGTCTGTTACTTTGTGCCCTAAACCCTGAATTGTCTGCTGTCAACCAAGTATCTCGATACCTAACCTCAAAAGATTACAGAACAGATGATTTGGACGTTTCCCTAAAGTATTTATGTGGTTCTTCGCCATATGAGCGCAGCTGGATACATCCACGTTCCGTACCCAGATATTTACGAACACGAGGCATATCTACCAAATATCTTGATAGCAGTTAGGACTTTCAAATTCTTACCAGATATGAGCACAAGCAATTTTGACACATATCCTCTAATATCTTGAGTTCAGAAATGTCGGGTATGTTATTTTTGGATATGGACATATATACAAAATATAACGATCCCTGACACAACGGAAAGACCTTAACAAATAAGTCCACAGTTCGATACGTCCGCGTCAGAGGCGTCACTAGGATCACAATACATTCGGAGTTTAGCCCACCCCCCCGCCCCGCCCCGCCCCGCCCCGCCCGGGATTGAAAGTACAGGGTTATGAATGTACACACGGAAAATTTCGATCAACACGCTAGCGGCCTACACGTCTACATTGTCATAATGCGCAATCGGAATTATAGATGAATAGATCGGGCTGTTTTTTAATTATTATTATCTTTGATCAATTTGAGATCCGGGGCTATAGCCTCATACGCCCAGGCCTAACGACGCCACTGGTCCACGTTCCCAAACCCCGGATTCTCCAGAAATTACCGCTTGTTCATTGGTGAAAACTGAGCGTATTTGTTGATATCTGGAATTTTAACACCCGACCGTATAATGGGTGAGATCATCTACAAATATGCGCATAGAAATGTTCCGATTCCGGAGCCCATATACGTTCCAGACACAAGATTTGAGACTCATGTTTGGAGAGAATCATATTCTTACATATCTACATAGTATTTTGCAATATCCGGACAACAATATCTAATCTACTCTAATTTTGGGTTTGAGACTTTGTATTTTTTACTGGTAAATATTGTAGTCCTTTGGTATATTAGTGATTACATTTATTTTCAGTAACTGAACTTTTTACCTCCGTTGCGAGTCACTCCCACCTGCTTTTTCAAGATGGATGATCTGCTTTTGTGAATATTTATTGCCTAAATATTCACATAACGTTTTTCTAATTAATGTATAACGTTTTTATGATTTGTGAGGATAATTTTGTTCGGCTATTTTTTTCAGTGTTCTATAGGCTATTTTTTCACTTTTGCTATAAGCTAATAAATTAATAATAAATAAATGATTATGACCTGTTGTAGTCTGAATGCATTTTTTGCGTTAAATTACGTCTTTACTGATATCCCCATAACATTCCGGACCCCCTGTCGTAAAATAGTTCCGCCGCCTCTGTAGACTTTACATTACGTAGTATACAGAATTGCCATGTTTGAGAAGATCAACAACGCGAGGAGTCAAATCGTTATTTAAGATGCATGCAAATTTGTTGGAGAGTCGGCAGTCACCTGCAGTTATAACCTCTCTCACTGCCAATGTGTTTGACATTCAGTGATAATTGGCATAACGTGTCTTTCCACCTTTTCACCAGTAGATGACACTGAGGAGACAAGATTCAAGAAAATAAACCATAATAGCAGTAGGCCTATGTTGGGAAAGAATTTCCTAGATAAAGTTCAAGACACACAGGCTGTTCTTGTTCACTAATGGGCATAGGAACATATGCTATTGACATTCTCTAAATACATTTTCTTATACCATGGATATTATTAGGTCCAGTGTGAATCAGGTTTGGAGGGTTTCGACTGCACCCTCCCTGATAGTGGATGAATTAGACAAAGTTGGTGTAATACTGTTTAACTCCCGCTGATGGCGACATCGGAATAGAGTCCTCTTTTGACAGCGCCGCTCAATTCTTTACGTCATGTGCTGTCAAGCCAGACAGACTGCAAAAAATCTAAAGCTGTCAAAACTTAAAATACATTGATAAATTACATTTCTAAATAAGATTACAGACTTAATAAATATTGATTATACATTATTTATTTTAATGCATGCGTTAGCCTATTATTAGTGGAAGTAATATATTGACATATTTTATTATTCTGATTATTATTTTTATTGTACGTGAATATTGCAATATTGAAGGAGGCTACTAATTCCTGGCCTGGATCTATAAACTCACACAACTACTTGCCAAATGTAGCCATAGCGTACTTGTCTTAGACAGAGCCCACTTTCCGGTTTCGTTCTTCCAGTACAGGACTCTGCATTTCAGCTATTTACTGTGTTGACGTATAATACATAGGGTTTGACTGTCGTGGAATCCTTCGCGCTGAATTTCAACGGTCTATCGCAAACTTAAAGGTTAAAGGGCATCCTGTATTTAGTAATGTATTAAAATTAGTTCAGCCGCGGTCTACCAAAGAATCGCCCTGTTTTCGCCCAGCTGAGAAGCGAAATGTCTAGCTAAGGATTTGTGACACACGAAAACCCTGGCTCGTTTTGTAATGATTGATTAATCCACCGACAATGGCAAACAAGGTAGGATGATCACTTTACGGGATTCTTTTTTTTAATGAAAATAAGCGATCTTTCTATGTTGAATTGTTTTAGCAGCAGGGTTGGTCGAAAAGGGAGTCAGGGTCGGGTGAGTTGAAGTTTCAGTCTGGCGCTCATCACGAAATTAACTATTTCTCCGATAGTACGAGACATGTATTTTTTACTTTTGTTCTTATTCGAGATTAGTTTACACTGCTAACTTAAAAAAAGAGAAGCGTTTTTGTACACACAGAAAATATGTCTCATTAAAGTGTCTTGTGACATTTTACAACCCTTCCAGTGCGGGTCATTTCTTCACGCGAGGGACTATGGGGAGTGTAGTGCTGTAAGTACAACGTACAGTGGCAGAGGATAAAAACAAATCTTTGAGGAAAGTGTTATGGCTACGAATAAAAGCCCACTAAAACAGCTAACTTGTCAAGCTTATTGCCTTGCACTATACAGTGTACCAGACGGTAATTATAGCAGCTATCTGGTACATTAAAAGTTGCAGCAAGATGAGATTGAGCCTAGGAGTGAAATAACCTGGTGGAAATTAAAGGGAAGCGGCTCATTCTTACCGCGCATTCCTCTAATATTCTATAATGGCGCACCGTACAATTCTGTGGAGGTGCACATAGTATAAAACAGGCCATCCTTTAAGTTCATCCTTTCATTTCATTAAGATGTTTGCTACCTTTTTAGTTAACTTTCGAATTACAGAAGTGAACTGTAGTTGACATCAGTCAGTGCTGCATTCTTTCTATAGCCCATCCAGCCATTCAAAGGAATGTTGGCTTCCACTCTCTCGCCTCACTGTAATCCATTCTATGAATCATCAGAAATTTGGTATCAGCCACCCATTCTTCCATAGCTCCAGATCCCTCATTTATCAATGCTGCGCAGAAAAGCTTCTAAATGAACTCATACGACGAAAATGTATGTTCGCAAGTACAAAAAAGTTGGTATTCAGTTGCTCGTACGCTTGATTTGCGCACACCTGTAAGTATTTTGTCATGATAAATCAGACACATTCTAAAAAACTGTTCCAGTGCTCGTGAAGTCTCATTTACATAAAGAACCGCCCTAAATGACCATTTATGGTCACAAACCTTCCCTTTCATGCTGCAAGAAATGTCACCAATTTCTGTCCGCCAACATGGAGAAATCAAAGACAAAGAAAGAAATACATTCTGTCGCAGAAATAGAACTTTTGATCACCTAAGTGGAAGCAAAATAAGCCATACTTTTTAGAGCCCTCAGCTATGGCTTGACAAATAAGAGAAAAAATATTTCTTGGGAGGAGGTTAGAGCTGTGGCAAATTCAGTGTCATCTGAGTGCAGAACAGTTAATGAAATTAAAAATAAATTGTTTGATTTGAATACATATGCAAAGAAAAAATAATGATCCACAAAAGGGATATAAGTGTAACAGGAGGAGTGTCAGTTGGTGTGTCCGAAGGAATGCCAGACACACCAACTGATGGCAAGATTTATTTTCACAACCATATTCAGACATGGACCACATCTAAATATTATTTATTGACAATAAATATAATAAATATAGATTTGTCAAAATTCCTCAGTGTTGCCTTTTATATTATTTAACATTTTTATCTAAATTGCCTCCAACCTTACAGTCCATTCTCTTTCTAATTTACTTATTTCAATTAGGATTAAATGGTTTCATATTTATGAATTTGATTCATAAATAGCACTCTGAGAAAACTGTTATTAGCTTAAGTGTTTATAAAAGCAATACATGAATAAACTAGGAATGTATTATCTTTTTTCTTCATAGTTTATGATTTGTTCCAGTATGTCAATCCTTTCTCCATTTAGTGGATGGTATTTCATTAGCAGTTAACCTTGCTACCACAAGGTGCTGTGCGTATGCATGGTCAGAGGTGTGCTTAAATTTACGCACATTCTCAAGTATAAGTAAAAATTGATAAATCCCACACTTTGCTTAGAAATGATCAAACGCATGGTTTACGTACATTTCTTTTGATACAAAACATTGATAAATGAGGGCCCAGATTGTAGTCAAGGTAGACACTGAGCTAATGAAGATGAACAAAACACCTGGCAAATTGTTTTGCTGCCTACACTGACTGACTGACTATACACCGATCAGCCATAACATTGACCACTGACAGGTGAAGTGAATAACACAGATAATCTCATTATCATAGCACCTGTCAGTCGGTGGGATCTATTAGGCTGCAAGTGAACATTCTGTCCTCAAAGTTGATGTGTTAGAAGCAGGAAAAATGGGTAAGTGTAAGGATCTGAGCGACTTTGACAATGGCCAAATTTTCATGGCTAGACGACTGGGTCAGAGCATCTCCAAAACTGCAGCACTTGTGGGGTGTTCCCGGTCTGCAGTGGTCAGTATCTATCAAAAGTAGTACAAGGAAGGAAAAGCGGTGAACTAGCAACAGGGTCATGGGCGGCCAAGGCTCACTGATGCACATGGGGAGCGAAGGTGCATCGCAGTTTGTTGCGTATGGGGCTGCGTAGCCGCAGACCTGTCAGGGTGCCCATGCTGACCCCTGTCCACTGCCGAAAGTGCCTACAATGGGCACATGAGCATCAGAACTGGACCACGGAGCAATGGAAGAAGGTGGCCTGGTCTGATGAATCACGTTTCCTTTTACATCATGGATGGCCAGGTGCATGTGTGTCGCTTATCTGGACATCACATGGCACCAGGATGCACTATGGGAAGGAGGCAAGTGGACAGAGGTAGTGTGATGCTTTGGGCAATGTTCTACAGGGAAACCTTGGGTCCTGCCATTCATGTGGATGTTACTTTGACACGTACCACCTACCTAAGCATTGCTGCAGACCATGTTCACCCTTTCATGGCAACGGTATTCCCTGATGGCATTGGCTTCTTTCAGCAGGATAATGTGCCCTGCCACCAAGCAAAAATGGTTCAGGAATGGTTTAAGGAACACAACAACGAGTTCAAGGTGTTGACATGGCCTTCAAATTCCACAGATCTCAATCCAATCGAGCATCTGTGAGATGTGCTGGACAAACAAGTCCGATCCATGGAGGCCCCACCTCGCAACTTACAAGACTTAAAGGATCTGCTGCTAACGTCTTGGTGCCAGATACCACAGCACACCTTCAGAGGTCTAGTGGAGTCCATGCCTCAACGGGTCAGGGCAGTTTTGGCGGCAGAAGGGGGACATACACAATATTAGGCATGTGGTCATAATGTTATGGCTGATCGGTGTATATCTTCATTACTCCCCTGACCCTTTTGTTCTTTCTCCTTCCTTCATTGTTCCTGCTTAAAATTGTTCCTGGTGAAAGCCGACTGATAGGCTAGAATTAAAATAGACCTGTATTCAGAGACTGAAGCTGCCTAAAAACACAGAGACAGAGACAGACGTTCCTTAAGAGTCTGTGTAACCAGGAATTCCCAAGTGAACAAAAAGGAGAGTACCCCTTGATAATGATCACATCATCAGTTTAAATTACCGGTTGCAGTCAGGAAAGACCTCCAGCTAAGAAGCAGAGCCGGCGTCAAACTTGGCCTTGAATCTTAATTACACAGCACCATTTGTTTCATAAACATTTGCCCAAGAGGCTTGTAGGAAGTCAACACAACTTGCCATTGGCTATAGAATAAGGCTACACGATTTGAATAAAATATTGAAATGTGATTTCTTTGACAAATATTGCAATTACGGTTATGATATGCGATTTTCATACATGGGTGTAAACAGCGTAGATAATCTCACTTAAAAATAGTGATCATAGCCTACATAATGTGCTATTAAACTGAATCAGTTTTTTATATTAGAGATTCAACAGACATTTACATACGTTCCTCCGTTCAGGCTCCCTTCCACATTTAGGGACCGTGGTAAAAGAGTAAACCAGGTAATTGCCGAAATGTCAGAAGACGTATGTAGTATCATTATGGACTCTCATCAACATCAATCCACATGCTAAATACTATACCACATTTGATATTGTCACAAAGCTCTTTATTGATTTGTCACTAATCAATAAATCAGTGGAAGCATGTTTATTTCTTTATTTCTTCAATATCTTTTTCAATGATTGTCAAAAGAACGTCTAACCTGATGTATATTATTCTAAAAATTGCTCGCCTACTTGTTCAAGCTTCGTTTTTGGTGGAAAATATCTTTATTGATTTATTAATAATCAATAAAACCCATTAGAATTTTAAATATCTTAAATATATTCAATGATTGTCAAAGGAACTTTAAACCTCATGTATATCATTCTAAAAATAGGTGGCTTGCTTGTTCAACCTATGATTTGGTGAAAAAAGTCATTATGGATTTATAAATAATAAATCAATGGAAAAACGTTTTCTTTGGTATATCTTCAATATCTTTTTCAATAACTGTCATAGGAACTTCAAACCTGATGTATATTATTCTGAAAATAGCTGGCCTACTTATTCAAGCTTTGTTTTCGTGGAAAAAGTAATTATGGATTTATTAATAATCAATAAATCAATGGAAACTCGTTCAAAATTTGGTATTTCTTCAATATTTTTTCAATGATTGTCATAGAAACTTCAAACCTGATGTATATTTTTCTACAAATAGCTGCCTTACTTGTTCAAGCTTTGCTTTGGTGAAAAACACTTCATTGATTTATTAATAATGAATAAATCAATGGAAATACGTTTAATTCGGTATTTCTTCAATATCTTTTTCATTATTTGTCATAAGAACTTCAAACCTGATGTATAAACTTCTAAAAATAGCTGGCCTACTTGGTCAAGCTTTGTTTTAGTGACAAAAAGTCATTATGGATTTATTAATAATAAATCAATGGAAACACATTTACTTTGGTATATCTTCAATGTCTTTTTCAATAATTGTCAAAAGAACTTGAAACCTGATGTATATTATTCTGGAAATAGCTGGCCTACTTCTTCAAGCTTTTTTTGGTGAACAAAGTCATGATGGATTTATTAATAATCAATAAATTAATGGAAACACATTTACTTTGTTGTATCTTCAGTATCTTTTTCAATAATTGGCATTGGAACGTGAAACCTGATGTATATTATTTTGAAAATACCTGGCCTACTTGTTCAAGCTTTGTTTTGGTGAAAAAAGTAATTATGGATTTATTAATAATCAATAAATCAATGGAAATACATTTAATTCGGGTTTTCTTCAATAACTTTTTAAAATATTTGTTATTGTTGCTTGTTACTTCTTGTTACTTCAAACCAAATGTATATTTTTCTAAACATAGCTGGCCTACTATTTCCATTGATTTATTGATTATTAATAAATCAATAGAGTTTTTCACCAAATCAAAGGCTGAACAAGTAGGCCAGCTATTTTTAGAATAATATACATCAGGTTTGAAGTTCCTATGACCAATATTGAAAAAATATTGAAGATATACAGAAATAAACATGTTTCTATTGATTTATTGATTTTTAATAAATCAATAAAGCCTTTTTCCACCAAAACAACGCTTGAACCAGTAGGCCAGCTATTTTTAGGGGCCGTGGTAAAAGATTAAACCAGTAATTGCCGAAATGTCAGTGGACGAATATAGTATCATTATGGACTCTCATCAACATCAATCCACATGCTAAATACTATACCACATTTTATATTGTCAAAATCGGCCAATGCCTTGCTTTGGTGTAATACACCCTCAATATAATCCTAATTTATTTTATTAACATCCTAAACAACATGTTGACTAACAGTGAAATGCTTACATAGGTCACTTTTCCCAAACATGCGGAGAACATTTTTTCAAAAGCAAGAGAATGTGAGAAATTAATAAATTAGTAGAGAGAAAATAGCAACCCAATTAATACTTATACAATTAATTACAGATAACAATAGCAAATGTCTAAATGGGTTGAGTTTAGTCCACAGGAGTGTGACTATGGGCCAGGGTCCATGTTGGGGGTGTATAAACAGGTGCTGGGATTGAGTCAGCTAAGCAGCAGTCTTAGACATCAGAACTAGCTTAGCCTGTTTGAGGTTGACATTTCCTCACTTTCCTCCTCAGCAGATGTCATTAGGTGTTTTTTTCTGTGTGATTGTTTTTGTGTTTTTTTTCCCTGATTGTTTTGCCTCCCGTTGTGTTTCTGTTCACAGGCAAAGGTTTTGTATGACTTCACTGCTGAGCCTGGAAACAACGAATTGACTGTAAGAGAGGGAGAAACAATCACTATCACCAATCAGGTGAGCATATGACTGCCCCCCACCTTTACTACCCCGTGTAGTCTTTAAATGTTCTGTGAATCTGGAACATAAGGACTCTTTAAATTATATCAGCCAAATAGTCACATGATGACACTCATGATCTCATCAAGTAGAAGGTAATTTTTAATAAAGAAAAATTGTGACTTCCTTCAGTTTAAAGAAAATGTAACTGAAGATGTTTTACTTTTCATTCAATAAAGGAGAAACAATGCAACTGTTCCCCCAAGGTAAACAGTTTTTTGCTTGGTTTGTGAGAAGAAGCAGAGAGGCATTCTGCATCATGGTGCCATGTTACAACAGAAGAATGTGTATGTTTCACTGCTGCGGATTACAGCTTGCATTAGATTGGAGGGCCAGTTAAATTCCCTATGACCGGTTATGTAACCTGGTGTAGGTTATAATTGTTTTACTTTGCGGAGAAGATTATTGTGGTGCATCTCATTAAAGACATGCAAAAGTGTGTTTGTGTTTAAAAAATGGAAGCTGCTATACTGGAGGTTATAGTTAAATACAGCCCAAGACTGAATGAGGATTATAAACAGCTCTGGAAAAAATTGAGACCACTACTAATTTATCTTAAATCAGAATCTCTACATGTATGGCCATTCCATTCCAGTGTCTGTTAAATTCCAACACAGCCATGCCTCATTTTACTTAATGAGAAACTGATTTGGTGATTACCTGTACCAAATCTAATTTAACGAGGAAAAGTATAAAAACCATTGCTGTGGTCATCACTATCCTCTTGCAAAAGGACCAGCTGGATGGCGAAAACAGTGCAAGTAGTACCTCAAAGGTAATTTGAATAAAAAAATAATTATTCAGCATGACAAAAGTGTTGAATAGAAAACTTTGAGTGAGGAAAAGAAGGGTTCCATTCTGGCTTTGCTGGCAGAGGGATACAGTGAGCGTCAGGTTGCTTCCATCCTGAAAATTTCAAAGACAGCGGTTCATAAGAACAAGGTCAAGCAAGAGACATTGGGGACAACAAAGCTATAGACTGGCAGAGGGCAAAAACGACTGTCCACTGACCGAGATGACCATCAACTCATTCGAATGTCACTCAACAACTGTAGGATGACATTAAGTGACCTACAAAAAGAATGGCAAACAGCAGCTGGGGTGATGTGCATGGCGAGGACGGCGAGGAACATGCTCCTAGGGGCAGGGCTGAAGTCGTGCAAAGCTAGAAAAAAGCCCTTCATCAATGAGAAGCAAAGAAAAGCCAGGCTGAAGTTTGCAAAAGACAATAAGGATTGGACCATAGAGGAATGGAGTAAGTTCATCTTCTCTGACAAGTCAAATTTTCAGCTGTGCCCAACACCTGGTCGTCTAATGGTTAGACAGAGACCTGGAGAGGCCTACAAGTCACAGTGTCTCGCACCCACTGTGAAATTTGGGTGGAGGATCAGTGATGATCTGGGGATGCTTCAGCAAGGCTGGAATCGGGCTGATTTGTCTTTGTGAAGGACGCATGAATCAAGCCAAGTATAAGGTTATCCTGGAAGAACACCTGCTTCCTTCTGCTCTGACAATGTTCCCCGACTCTGAGAATTGTTTTTTCCAGCAGGACAATGCTCCATGCCACACAGCCAGGTCAATCACGGTGTGGATGGAGGACCACCAGATCAAGACCCTGTCATGGCCAGCCCAATCTCCAGACCTGAACCCCATTGAAAACCTATGTAATTTGATCAAGAGGAAGATGGATGGTCACAAGCCATCAAACAAAGCCGAGCTACTTGAATTTTTGTGCCAGGATTGGCATAAAGTCACCCAACAACAATGTGACAGACTGGTGGAGAGCATGCCAAGACACATGAAAGCTGTGATAAAAAATCAGGGTTATTCCACCAAATATTGATTTCTGAACTCTTCCCAAGTTAAAATATTAGTCTTTTATTGTTATAAAATGAATATGAATTTATTTTCTTTGCATTATTTGAGGTCTGAAAACAATGCATCTTTTTGCCGGACCGCGTAAGCGGAGCCGGCCAAGATGAGTGAATGTCTCTTACTGAGTGAGTGAGTGTGTGAGTGAGTGAGTCACTGACTGATTGACTGACTGACTGACTGACTGACTACCTCTTGTTAAATAGCGGAGTGGTTAGAGAAGCGGACTTGTGAACTATAGGTCCCGAGTTCGTATCTCCTTGCAGGCGGAGCGATGTACGCATTATGAATTATTCAATATAGACGAAAACTTCGCTGGCTAAAACTGTTAATATCTACATTATAGTAAGCCTGAAATAAAACAGTTTACGGTTATATTGCGACTGTTTCTGGTGGATTTTCGAAGTATGCGTCCGTGCCTGCGTTTTGGGTCAGGGTAGACAAACACATTTGCTGGCTTAAAAAATGTAGTTACGTTATAGTAAGCCTTAATTCAAACTGTATACGGTTATATTGCGACTGTTTCTAGCATGGAATAGTTCATCTTCAGTCTCGCTAGCAAGTGCTCAATTCTTATGATTATTCCTAGGAAGTTAGTAGATACTAGTAAGCCTATTACTGGCTAATAAGCAGTTAAAATGGCCAGTGGCAAAAGCAATACAGTTCATAGATGCTAGGGTGGAGGTAAACTTAAAAAGAAACGTTAGTCAGTTTAACACAATCCTCAATGGAGTCTAGTGACAGCTGAAATGTGTAGTGCTGTGGCGTAGTGGTTATAGACAATGCCTTTCAGGCGGAAGACCTAAGTTCGAATCTCTTGAGAGCAATGACGTTTATTAATTATTTCTGGTAGATTCCACGATTCTCTCGTCTTTTCACTTGATGAAAAAGTTATCTCATCGTCGCCTTTATTGATAGTTACTGTATAAATGTCATTCACGAATGAAAGAAAAAAGTACGTTGTTTTGCCATGAAAGAAAAAAATACGTTCTTATGCCATGAAATGAAATAGCTTTGGCAGACTCGCTAGCAATTGCTCAATTCTTATGGCTATTCCAGTAAGTTAGTAGATACCGGTAAAGCATTGTACTGGCTAATACGCTGTTAAAACGGCCAGTGGCAAACGGCATACATAGACACTATTTGTGGTGGAGGTAAACTTAGTAAGAAATGTCAGTCAGTTTAACTGTATCAATGTCATTCACGAATGGCCAATGAACTATTAAAACGGCCAGTGGCAAAAGAGGATTTGTTCAGGATATACAGATGCCAGGTGTCAGTATAGACAAGAGGCTATACTGACAGTGGGCATATGTACATCTCCATGGTGTAGTGGTTAATGACACAGCCTTTCACGTGGGCAACCCGTGTTCGAAACTCTTTCTATTGCGAGCCGGCTGAACTAGGCTTGCCTGGTTTCTTGTTTCTAGAGCTGTAGATTATATGGCAAACCCCACTTTTTTTAACGACAGCCAAATTACCACAATCACCATAATTATTGTTCAAACCACAGTCACATAAAAACAGTGAGAAATACATTTTAAGCTTATAAAAACTATTCACTATAGTAGGATGCCGCTGTTAATTACTTTGTGGTGACTGTGGTTCAAAGGTCACTGCACTGACCGTTTCATCTTTAAATCCGCCAATGACATAATATCATGAAAGCAGTTCTCTTGCCACACAGCTAATCATTCTTATTGGAAAGTGAGTCACTGTTCTTGATGTGAATTGTTTTAGGGTGTTGGAGGAGGCTGGATAGAAGCACAAAATTCCAGAGGAGAAGTTGGGCTGGTACCAGAAGACTACATTGAGGTAAGGGAATGCTTAATGTATGAATGGTGTTTGTGAAATTGCATTGATTTAATATTTTCACAATTTGCATTCTCTATGACTGCATTCATCAGTATGGCATTGTTTTGGAATTTAGTAGGAAAGCCATGGCCTTTTTATTGGAGGGGTCCACTGTTTGCCGGCATGCTAGCAACTGTTACAGAAGATCGGAAACCAGACGTTTTGGCCATAGTTATTGTGAAACACATCCATTCAGGTCCTTATTTTGGCAGTTTGTTGCAAATGTCATATTTTTGGGGCTTTAAGTACAAAATCAAGCTCTTTGCCGCCCCGTGTTTCAAAACTGGCATAGCATTTTGAAATAGAATCACCCATAAGAACATTCCTATTAAGTACACTCCCTTCGAGGTGTGCTGGGTGGTACCTCCTCAAAGGTTATTATAAACGCAGGTGGAATTGCACCAATGTGGAGATGGGCTGTTGATTGAAAATGTTGCATAGTAAATATTAATTGATATTGTCCAACAGCGTACAGGGGCTCTAAAATTTTCTCTCCAAACATACCTTTGCAATTTCCCTACACCACAAGTTCTCTGTAGGTGATAGGTATTTGCATTGCCTGAAACACCACCTTATGAAAAATAAAAGTTTGTATATTACGGGAAAACTGATTGCTTAGGTGTCTGACTACAGCTTACTAATTAATATTCATATTATGTGTGACATTTGGACAAGGGCAGTACCAATTGTACACCTATCCCATAGTCTTTCCCTCCTCCATTGCCTCGGCTCCAACCGTGTCAGTTTGGGCTGGAGCCAGTGCCGACGGTTCAAATCGATACAGCTCTGGGCCTGCTTGGTCTAGGCCCTCTGTCGACCTGGGGGATTCTGGTTGGGTGAAGTCCTCGACCTCATATGACTGTTCAGTTGCGAAAATTTCATTTCTTTGCGGGGACACGCTATCACTCCCCATCTTTTAGCACAGTCAGTGGAGCAAGCTAGAGATTTCAACCACAAAAATGTCGTATTTCTGTAGGACAGTCAAAAAACTTGTAAGAACCCCTTAGCAAGAAATGTTAGATTTTTTGTGGAGATATGGCATATTTTAAATGTTTTAGAAGGCGAGCCAGAACAAAAATTGAACATTACTGTTTAACTACTAGTCACTTTCTGTTGTATATGTACAGTGCCTTCTGGTAATTTCTGTATGCTTATGAACAAAACGGCCTGTGGAAAAAAATTTTGTTCTCTGGTTGTCAAGGTACGGTGATGACTAGCGCCATCGTGCCGTGCACTCCCGGTTCCTGTCACTTCATGAACTCACCACAGACTCATTCATTGTCTTGTCTTCCATCATGCACACCAGGTCCCAATCATCCCATCAGTATATGTTTAAATGTTTCTCCTCTGCTCCCCCCAGTTGTTCGTTATTCTCACTATATGTTGCATGTGCCTGGTGAGTGTTTCGTTTTCACTGTAATATATCAGCACTTTACCAGTTTATGTTTACCATTCGGTGTTTTGTTTTCATTAAATTTAACAATCGAATGCAAGTCTGCCTGCACCTCGTTCCTCCTGCGCCTGGTTCCTCCTACACTACCACCACGTTACACTGGTTTTGCTATTCATAGGTATGTGTTTGAGTAAAATGAACAGTTTTATTCTATAAACTACTGACAACAGTACTTCCAAATTCCAAATAAAAATATTGTAATTTAGAGTATTTTTGTAGAAAATAACAACTGGTCAAAATAACCAAAAGAAGATGCATTGTTTTCAGACCTCAAATAATGCAAAGAAAACAAATTCATATTCAGTTTTCAACAACAGAATACTAATATTTTAACTTAGGAAGAGTTCAGAAATCAATATTTGGTGGAATAACCCTGATTTTTAATCACAGCTTTCATGCGTCTCGGCATGCTCTCCACCAGTCTGTCACATTGCTGTTGGGTGACTTTATGCCACTCCTGGCACAAAAATTCAAGTAGCTTGGCTTTGTTTGATGGCTTGTGACCATCCCTCTTCCTCTTGATCATATTCCAGAGATTTTCAATGGGGTTCAGGTCTGGAGATAGGGCTGGCCATGACAGGGTCTTGATCTGGTGGTCCTCCATCCACACCTTGATTGACCTGGCTGTGTGGCATGGAGCATTGTCCTGCTGGAAAAACCAATTCTCAGAGTTGGGGAACATTTTTAGAGCAGAAGAAAGCAGGTGTTCTTCCAGGATAACCTTATACTTGGCTTGATTCATGCGTCCTTCACAAGGACAAATCAGCCTGATTCCAGCCTTGCTGAAGCATCCCCAGATCATCACCGATCCTCCACCAAATTTCACAGTGGGTGCAAGACACTAGCTTGTAGGCCTCTCCAGGTCTCCGTCTAACCATTAGACAACCAGGTGTTGGGCAAAGCTGAAAATTTGACTTGTCAGAGAAGATGACCTTACTCCATTCCTCTACGGTCCAATCCTTATGGTCTTTTGTAAACTTCAGCCTGGCTCTTCTTTGCATCTCATTAATGAAGGGCTTTTTTCTAGCTTTGCACGAATTCAGCCCTGCCCCTAGGAGCCTGTTTCGAACCGTCCTCGCCGTGCACTTCACCCCAGCTGCTGTTTGCCATTCTTTTTGTAGGTCACTTGATGTCATCCTACGGTTGTTGAGTGACATTCGAACGAGTTGACGGTCATCTCGGTCAGTGGGCAGTCGTTTTCGCCCTCTGCCAGTCTGTAGCTTGGTTGTCCCCAATGTCTGTTGCTTGACCTTGTTCTTATGAACCGCCGTCTTTGAAATTTTCAGGATGGAAGCAACCTGACACTCACCGTATTCCTCTGCCAGTAAAGCCAGAATTGAACCCTTCTTTTCCTCACTCAAAGCTTTTCTATTCAACTCTTTTGTCATGCTGAATACTTTTTTTATTCAAATTACCTTTGAGGTACTACTTGCACTGTTTTTGCCATCCAGCTTGTCCTATTGCAAGAGGATAGTGATGACCACAGCAGTGGTTTTTATACTTTTCCTTGACAAATTAGAGTTGGTTCAGGTAATCACCTAATCAGTATCATTAACTCAAATGAGGTGTACCTGTGTTGGAATTTAACAGACACTGGGATGGAATGGCTGCCGTACATGTAGAGATTCTGATTTAAGAAAAGTTAGGAGTGGTCTCTTAATTTTTTCCAGAGCTGTATATGTGTGCCGCAATTATTGGCACCCCTACATCCAATGACAGTCCAGTTTAGGCTTCCTGGCGGAGGATGTCTGGCTTTTATTTAATATCTGTTGATACTTGATGGAATCCTTGATACTGTGTATCCTATCAAGTCCTGGGCCTTTGGAAGAAAAACAGCCCACAACATCAAAGATCCACCACCATACTTCACAGTGGGGATGTGTTACTTTTCTGCATGGCTATCTTTCTTCCTATGCCAATCCCACCTCTGGTGTTTGTTTACAAATAGCTCTATTTTGGTCTCATCTAACCATAGAAACTGGTTCCATTGAAACTACCAGTGACGTTGGGCAAACTTTAGGCACTTGTGTTTGTTGTGTGATGACAGCAATGATTTTTTTAGGGCAACACTACCAAACAAAGTATATGCTTGTGGCATCTAATCATACTTTTGGAGATTTTCTGACCCCAAGACCCAACTAACGTGTCACGGTCGTGGATGTGGGACACAGGCGCAGAGAAACAAGGGTAGTTGAAATCCATGTTTTAATCCAAAAGAAGCAAAACAAAAGCAGCAACCAGTGACGTGGGGCAGTAGGTACAGACATAAAACCAAAATGAACCACATCGGGTGTGGCCAAACATGAACTTAAGTAGGATCCCCAATTGGAGGCAATGATCTACACCTGCCTCCAATTGGGGAGACCAAAATGGATAGAGGTGCCTAGAGGCACCTCCTGCTGTCCTGTCCTGACTATGACCCCAGCCCAGTGCAGAGATGGCTAGGGGCATAGCCAGGACGTGACATAATGTCTGCAATTATCCAGCTGTGATCCTTAGAGATTCTTTGGCGACTCGAACCGTCCTGCTCACTGTGCGTGGGGTCGATATAGACACATTTCCTCTTCCAGGTCGATTGTTAACATCTCCCATTGCTTTAAACTTGGTAAATATTGCCACAAATGTGTTCCAAATCACTCAGATGAATTTAAAAAACGTAAAATATGAATTGGAGTATACTTTGGTTAGATTTTGCACTTAAGAATTTCTAAGGGTGCCAGTAAGTGTTACACATGTTTTGGAGAAAAAGAAATCAACTTTAGTGTTTGCATTAAATGGGCATTTTGTAGAATTTTTTGCTTTGTTATATCAGAAAATAGTATATCGGCAGTTATAGTGGAATGATAGTCTTTCACATTTATTAACCCAAAATGATTTTGAGTGCGTACAAACATTCTTCCTAAAATGCAGAATTTAAATTGGTCAAATAGACTGCACTTACACTTGCAGTCATCTTTCCCCAAGCAAACAATGGCAGACATGTCCAAGAAAAATCTCTTTGGTTATTTCTTCATTACTGATATTCAGCTCACTCAATTCATCCACCTGTTAACCAATAAAGTTGTTAATCAACATATTGGCTTTTAAAAAGTGTGTGCGCCTCCTTTTGATTAGGGGAGCTATACTCAAAAGTGACCTTTTCAAAGTGACCTATCTTCTAGAGTGCCATTTGTTTGCCAAAATCAAGCTTCAACATCTACTTTTTTAAACCTTTTTTTTATCTTCTTGTAGCCTTACCCTAGCTTATGCTATGAAAAAATACGTTTAATGCAACATACTGTTTCTGATTTCTTCAGTTTTGTGTATTTGTGTTACTACATTGTTATAACAGCAACTATAAAAAAGTTACAAAAAGGGAATACTTTTAGGATTGTGGCAAGGGGGTCATGGACAAGCTGACAGGAAAAGGCAGCACTCCTGTAGTTTTCCTGTTTTGGTGAAACCAAAACGGATGTACAGTGCCTTCCGTAGTTATTGGGACAGTGAAGATTCCTTTCGCTTCTGCCCCCACACTCCAAAAGTTTGGACTTGAAACAAATCAAAGTTTTGGGGTCGTTTCGACACATCGTTTATAGTGCAGTGACATAGTGAACCTTCCAGTTAGACTGTGCGAGTGGGTGCGACCGTCTGCAATCCAGTCATGATTTCAGTACATGGTTGTTCATTCTGGCCATCTCACAGTCGAAAGCTGTGAGTTCAGCCAATGGCAGCAAGAGAGGAGAGGTTTGCTTTTGGTTTAGTTTTACTCCAAACACTCCTAAGTAGTCACAGCAGTTGACAGATCATGCTCTGGAATGTGCTTGTTTTACCGGTCATCCAAATACACTCTGCCCTAAACAGTCAGCGCTTACTTTCTCTACTCAGAAGACAAGTGTGTGTTTGTGCTATTTTTGCGCACACCCAGCCAAGTTATCTGGGCCATGGTTATCTACCCCAGCTGTCCTAGACTGTTTTGGTTCCTCACAGGATCTTAATATTCCCCAACCAATATATACACAATTTACACAGTTTTTGTACTCATCGAAAACAGGACTAAAGTTTCTGTTTATGAAGACCTCACTTTCACAGGGACACAATACTTGTACTCTGTGTAAGTGGGGGAAGCAGGGACAGAGGTTTTTGTGTTTGTATATCAACAAAAAAAGTATCTTTGTCTTCATGTACATTAAATCAATAATGATTCTAGATGAAAAATAAGTGCTGTGTGTGCGGAATATTTCAACTGTATCATCACAATCCAATTTCATATTTCCGAATCATATACTGTTAAGACATCTAAATCATATGCTATTTATACAATTCTGCTTTGCTCGGCTTTATCTATATTGTCCCTTGCTGTGCAGAAAGGTGAATACAACTGAATAATACAACTGATGTCAATGTATCAGCATTAAATCCACAGCAATACAAAGCTTTTTAATGGAATTTCACAATGACATGATGACGGATAACCCAAGGTTACTTAGAAGTAAACCAACTTAATTCTCATGTCTGCTATATGAATAGATAATATACTGTACATTGTATGACTAATGGGGTGGTTTTGTATTGATTGCACTATTATGACTTATTACTAGAAACAATCCAAACACCCACAGTTCTCTTCTGATGAACAGAATCTTTTCATATACTTTGAACAAAATGGACACACAAAAAGTGTTTGGGGGTGTGACTATGGTTTGTAAATCTCTTTTCCTCACTCTTTCTATCCTCTTTGTCTGTCTGTCTGTCTTTCTGCAGCTCCCAGGAGGTGTTAATGTTGGCTATGTAGCTCCTCCCATAGCAGCACCTGTAGCAGCCCCAACAGCTGCCCACGTCCCAGACTTATCCTTCTTTGACGCCTTTGCACCCCTAGCCAACAACACTGCACGTATCCAGGTAATGCGCACGCACACATAGCAGTCCACCAAACCTTATGTGAGTAATGAATTGTCTTTCCACAGTGATAAAAAAATAATTCACATTTGAGCCGGTTTGTTTCAAATCATAACGCGTTCAGGTTGATAGCTGAACGGTACGTTCTCCACGCGCGCCTTCACATAGAACTATGCCTAGACCATTCCAAATGACCTTACCCAGTCATGAAAGAGGAGGCAGCAAGGCATTATGTAAACCAGTTTTGTAATATTCTTGCAACACTTAGGATATATGCCTTGCCGTTGATGACGCTTCTTGCAGCTGGATGTCAGCAATTTTTTCCTATTAGATGTGTTGTAAAATAATTTGCCTGTCTGTGGTTCTTTTACTATGTGACAATGGCATTGTCCCAATACTTTATTATATCCTGAAAATGTCAGCGTTTAGACACTTACTAACACCCAGCCCACTGTACTATTCACCGACTGCTAAAATGGCCTCAGTAAACATTAGACCACAATGCACCACTTCCAATGAACAGTGGCATGATGTGGTGCATGATTTACCTTTATTCATGAAGAGAAATCAACTGAGACTGAGGTATCTTACAGCTGAGCCTTGTATTACAATATGAAAAACACATAAAAAATTGAAATACAACATATATTAAGAAAGAAAATCACAATAAAAATATAATTTATAAGAAATGTAAATTGTCTTATAGGCACTAAAACATTTAACTTGGATCACTCTGAATTGCATTCCATGATATTCAAAAGCATTTTTACCCAGTTCCAAATAGGCCTGCGGTATATCCAGCACTATGCAGTCTTGAGAGCTTGTTTAGTAACTGCTGTTCTTCCATCTAATTTTCTCTGTTAAATAGTCAGGACGTTTTTGTGTAACTGTCTTACGGACAAACCGATGTCCTGCTCTTCTGAATGTCAGTGACTCTCAGCTAACTGAAGCATATAACAGACATTGATGTAAAGTGATAAAACGCAAAGATGAAAGATGGACTACATCCAGATATTTGAGTACAGAAGCTGAGGCATGCATATATAGTATATCACCATAATCTAGTAGTGGCGTAAAAGTTGCTTGCACAATATATTTTCTATGCTGAAGAGACAGACATGATTTATTCCTATAAAATAAACCAATGTTAATCTTTAGCTTTTTCACCAACTCACTAGCATGGGTTTTAAAATACCGATTTTAATCTAACCAAATCCCAAGGTATTTATAAGAACAAACACATTTGATAAAAGAACCATTTAGGTTAGTAATTTTAGGTTCATCAAAGGTATGTTCTCTGACCTAGAAAATAGCATGTACTTAGTTTTATTTCCATTTAGCACCAACCTACGGTCCATACACTGCAAAAAATATCTGTCTTATCAAGTATATTTAACTTGTTTTCAGGTTAAAAAATGTAACTATCCTTAAAATAAGGTACATTTTTCTTAACAAGCTAGAATATACCGTTTGTTTAGAAAATATGCCTTGAATATCCTGTAATTTTTCTCTTGTTCCATTGGCAGATTATTTCACTTATTTCAAGCAAATATCTCCTCAAAAATAGTGAAATTGTCTTGTTCCATTGGCACCATTTTTTGCAGTGTAGGTGGTTTTTGTAAGATTTGGAAATCAGACTGTACACTGCAAAATATATATGGCTTATCAAGTATATTTATCTTATTTTCAGGTTAAAAAACCTACCATCCTTAAAATAAGGTATATTTTTCTTAACAAGCAAGATTATACCGCTTGTTTTTAGAACATATCCCTTGAATATCGTGTAATTTGTCTTGTTCCACTGGCAGATTATTTAACTTATTTCAAGCAAATATCTCCTCAAATACAGTTAAATTGTTTTGTTCCACTGGCAACATTTCTTGCAGTGCAGGTGTGCAACAGCTTGTTGAAGAGATGGAGCCGTAGCGTATAGTACTGTCGTCATAATTAAAATGAAATGCACAATTTGTTAAAGAGTTACATATTTAATTAATTTAGACTGAACAACATGGGACCCGTCTGATACAATAGCCTCTGTTCTGTCACTGAGGTAATTTTGAAACCATAGGCAATTGTTCTTGGCCAGGCCCAGTGACGACAGCTTTGTCAGTAAGATTGAGTGATCTACTGTATCAAATGCCTTTGATAGATCAACAAATAGAACAACAACACAGCTTAGTTTCTTATTTAAGGCTTTTACAATATCAATTACAACCAGTGTAGTTGCTGTAATAGTACTGTGCCCAGGCCTAAAACCAGATTGAAATCTGTACAAAATGAAATTTTCTGATTAAAAAGGAGCATAACTGTTTATTTACCAATGCCTCCAGGACTTTAGCAAGGGATTACAATTTAGAGATGGGGTGATGGTTATCAAGGACGCTAGTGTCCCCACCCTTATGCAGCTGGAGCACATGAGCGGTTTTCCAGATTTTTATGTATAACCCCCGAAATTAATGTTAGATTAAAATCACTACCGGTCAAAAGTTTTAGAACATCTCGATTTTTCCAATTTATTGAAATTCACACAGTTTAACGCCTTAGTGTACTCTGAAAAGCATAGAACAAATAAACAATTGGAGAAAAAATTGTTTATTCTGTTTTGTTTAACCAAATGTAGTCTACGTTTTTGACTCATCAAAGTAGCCCCCTTTTGCGGACATAACAGCCTAACACACTTGTGGGTTTTTTTCTGCAATTGGAAATCAAATGGGCTATTGTTCGGAAAAGTACTTCCCAACACTGTTGCAGAAGTTCCCACAGATGTGTTGCACTTGTATGTTGCTTTGCTTTCACCCTTCTACTCCGTTCATTCCAAACCAGCTCGATGGGGTTTAAGTCTGGAGACTGCTGGCCTTTCCATGATTTGAAGCCTACGGTCTTGTTTTTGTGAAAGATTTTGTTAATGTCTCATTACTGTTTTTATTATTTTTCATACCAAATGTAATCTCACATTTGTGATTCGTATTATGCTAGTGGATTTGATAAATTCTGTGTCTTAGAAAATACTCATGTAGGCATGAACAAACCAGCTACATAACTGTTCTGTTTCAGATAAGCACATTCTGTGAGAGGATGCATCTTGATGATTCATCAATCAGGCTAGTTGGAGTTGGATAGCTAACCTGAGAGTCAGAATACTAATGTTGAAAAGTGGCCACTCTTATTAACTAGCAAGCAAGCAAGTTTATTTATATAGCACAATTCATACATAGAAGCAATTCAATGTGCTTTACAAAGAAAAAGAAAATAATATAAAAATACAATAACGTAAAAACAAATACTCAAAGGAAAACATCAAAACATAATAATAAAACATAAAATAGGAAAATAGAAGTAGAATAAAAGCAGGATAAAAACATAGGAAGCTATAAAAGCTGTAAGGCTAAACAGTGCGGTTAGGTTAATGCGCTCAGTCATAGGCGCGTGAAAAGAGGAGCGTTATTAACCTGGATTTAAAAAATGTTTGGGGCACGTCTAAGATCTTTTGGTAGTTTATTCCAGTTGTGTGCAGCATAACTGCTAAACACAGCTTGGCCATGTTTAGTTTTGACTCTGGGCTCTACTAGCTGTTCTGTGTTCATAGATCGAAGAACGCTGCTCGGTTTATATTCTTCAAACATATCAGAAATGTATTCGGGGTTTAAACCTTTCAGTGATTTGTAAACTAAAAGCACCACATGAAAATCTATTCTGTAACTGAATGGAAGCCAGTGCAAAGACTTAAGAACCAGAGTGATGTGCTCTGTTCGCTTGGTCCTGGTTAACATTCTAGCAGCAACATTCTGAATGAGCTGCAGCTTTTTTACAGTTTTTTGGGGAGTCCAGTTAAGAGGCCATTACAGTAGTCAACCCTACTAGAGATAAAAGCATGGATGAACTTCTCTTGGTCTTTTGGGGGCACTAAGCCCTTGATTCTGGCTATATTTTTAAGATGATAGAATGCTGTTTTGGTGACCGCTTTGATATGACTGTTAAGTGAGAGGTCTGAGTCTATCAGAACACCAAGATTACGCACTTGGTTCCTGGTTTTTAGGGCCCGAGAATCCAGCTCTTTATTAATACTAGTTCTTTTATTTTTGTTGCCAAACACAATAATCTCTGATTTATCTTTGTTTAATTGTAGACAATTTTGGTTCATCCAGGTATTTATGTGCTCTATACAGTGACACAATGAGGGACTATTAGGGACACATTCCAATCTATGCTTCCTGACACCATATTGTAAGACAGTGATCTATTCATGGGTCAATATAAGGTGATTAAGGAATTACCTTAGAACTTGTATGCAGACCCTTCAGAAGCATCTGTGTAATATTGGTATTTCAGTGATGGCATGTGATCGGACACAGGGTGGAAGATAGACAGGTATGGAGGAGCTGAATTAGACTGGTCAGATAGGCCCTATGCCAAGAATAGATACACCCGTGGTCAGTGGAGACATCAGGGGCTGATATCTTGGAGTTGGTTCATGTTTCATTACAAAAGGACTGCTAAACTGTATTTAGTTAGCATACACATTTGTCTTACCATGATGTTGTACACTGATGTCATATATTGCGCTTTATGTGTAACAACTGTTGTATCACCTACAAGCTTGTAATAAATCATCTTAATTAGATTATATTGGTTTCCTGAATAGTTTATAGTCTATTATGTTTTATTTAGTTTCTGGGAGAACTCACTGACAAACCTAATGGAGTTTTGACCAAATCATTTTCTTCTAAAGTAGTCTTGACATAGCCCGAGGTATGTTTTAGGTCATTACCTTGCCTTTGAACCTCGGAACAACTACGTATTCTAGAGAGAATTGCATTGTGCTGCAACATGCTGCGGTAGCCGTTTTGGTTCTGAAATCAATGACACCTTTGCTTTCTTTGCCATTTCTCTAAAGGAATAACATACACTTTTAATGGGTATATAGTGCTCTGTGTTTTGTTAATTGTCTTTTTCTCACCATTATGATAGCGATTTACTTCTTGCAGTATACTGCATTTGCAGTTGTGCTCAAATGTTTCCATACTCTTGGAGAATTGGTAATATACTGCTCTGGAAAAAATTAAGAGACCACTCCTATTTTTTCTTAAATCAGCATCTCTATATGTATGGCAGCCATTTCATTCCAATGTCTGTTTAATTCCAACACAGTCACACTTCATTTTACTTAATGACCTACTGATTAGGTGATTACCTGAACCAAATCTTATTTAATGAGGAAAAGTATAAAAACCCCTGCTGTGGTCATCACTATCCTCTTGCAGTAGGACCAGCTGGATGGCAAAAACAGTGCAAGTAGTACCTCAAAGGTAATTTGAATAAATAAATAACTATTCAGCATGACAAAAGAGTTGAAAACAAAAGCTTTGAGTGAGAAAAAGAAGGGTTCAATTCTGGCTTTACTGGCAGAGGGATACAGTGAGCGTCAGGTTGCTTCCATCCTGAAAATTTCAAAGACGGCGGTTCATAAGAACAAGGTCTAGCAACAGACATTGGGACAACAAAGCTACAGACTGGCAGAGGGCGAAAACAACTGACCGAGATGACCGTCAACTCATTTGAATGTCACTCAACAACCGTAGGATGACATCAAGTGACCTACAAAAAGAATGGCAAACAGCAGCTGGGGTGAAGTGCACAGCGAGGATGGTTCGAAACAGGCTACTAGGGGCAGGGCTGAAGTCGTGCAAAGGATTGGACCGTAGAGGAATGGAGTAAGGTCATCTTCTCTGACAAGTCAAATTTTCAGCTTTGCCCAACTCCTGGTCGTCTAATGGTTAGACGGAGACCTGGAGAGGCCTACAAGCCACAGTGTCTCGCACCCACTGTGAAATTTGGTGGAGGATCGGTGATGATCTGGGGATGCTTTCGCGAGGCTGGAATTGGGCAGATTTGTCTTTGTGAAGGACACATGAATCAAGCCAAGTACAAGGTTATCCTGGAAGAACACCTGCTTCCTTCTGCTCTAAAAATGTTCCCCAACTCTGCGAATTGGTTTTTCCAGCAGGACAATGCTCCATGCCACACAGCCAGGTCAATCAAGGTGTGGATGGAGGACCACCAGATCAAGACCCTGTCATGGCCAGCCCTATCTCCAGACCTGAACCCCGTTGAAATCCTCTGTAATATGATCAAGAGGAAGATGGATAGTCATAAGCCATCAAACAAAGCCAAGCTACTTGAATTTTTGTGCCAGGAGTGTCTTAAAGTCACCCAACAGCAATATGACAGACTGGTGGAGAGCATGCCGAGACGCATGAACTCTGTGATTAAAAATCAGGGTTATTCCACCAAATAGTGATTTCTGAACTCTTCCTAAGTTAAAACATTAGTATTTTGTTGTTGAAAAATGAATATGAATTTGTTTTCTTTGCATTCTTTGAGGTCTAAAAACAATGCATCTTTTTTTGGTTATTTTGACCAATTGTTATTTTCTACAAATTAATACTCTAAATGACAATATTTTTATTTGGAATTTGGGACTAAAGTTGTCAGCAGTTTACAGAATAAAACAAAACTGTTCATTTTACTCAAACACATACCTATGAATAGCAAAACCAGAGAAACTGTTAATTTTGCAGTGGTCTCTTAATTTTTTCCAGAGCTGTATATGGACCGAGGGTTTGTAAGTGAACAGTAGTTGAGACACCTGTATGAATTGTTAGCATCAGGTCTTAATTTACTTCCATTGCTGAAGAACAGCTGTAAGTTGTTAACCTATTACTTGTTCCCTGAAAAAAGGCTGTTTTTATAACTCTGAAATGATTTTCAGTTTTTGGTTTACCTACACTTTTTTTTTTTCCACTGGCAGTTTACCACTTACCTTTCTACCACATCACGTTGTTCGCTGGTCTTGAACTGCTTAAATTTCAATAGAAACTGGAAAATATGTGGGTGTTGTAAAACTTTTGACCAGTAGTGTATGTGTTAGAACTAGAGATAATCCATGAGAAAGAAAGCCGAAAACAAAAGTGACACGTGACATCAGATGTTTATTAATATCATTCATAGTATTCTACCCATGCAGTCTTCATGAAATACAGAAGTGAGAGCAGCTGCAGTATATATTTCTGAAGGGTTTTTTTTATTTAAAAAAAATAAATAAATAAATATATATATATATATATATATATATATATATATATATCAGACACGTTATGCTTTTTTAGATAGTACATGTGCACCTATACCGTTGGACTATACCTTTGGACTTTCAAAACTTAAAACACAGGGCTTTGAGCATGTGTGGTTGTGAATGTGAGTAAATACATAGAACAGAATGTGGGTTAGATGCTAGACGTGACTTTTTCTTTAAGAACAGATAGCTATACGACAAGATAAAGGGAGAGTTGATGACAGAAAACGCCAAACAACTGTCTCACCGCATCCTCTCACTTCATTTTGGCTCGGGGTCCACATTGCCAAGGTAACCCTTTTACTTGCAGGCAACATTGTGATGATGTCACCCTCTCTCCCCCGTTAAGGTGGATGTTGGGGCCTGTAGTCCTCAGCCGGACACCCCCGACACCCCGGCCCCCCCCTCCTCCTCTTCCCCCGACGAGGTAAACTGCATTGGGCTGGGATCAGGGGCATGATTTCCCCACCAGTCTAACCTGCAAGCATGATCTTATACTGCGCCCCTCCCTACCTTTTAATTGTAAATCAAGTTCCAGTTACTTTTGGCCCAGAAAACAGCAGCTGACTTATAAAAGGGGAGACGCTAACTGGAACCTCAAAATCAGACCTCTAAAACCTTCACGAAAACAACCCATACGGCTGTATCCCAAAAATGATCCCTTCACAGATAAAATCAGTTGATCAGCACCGCTCTGATGATCTTTCACTGCTCCAGATCTGCTCTTCATTTTGATCATATATGAGCACAGATAATATAAACTTTCAATCAGTGATTACAGCGATCAGCAAACAATCTTTGCCACCTAGGAAAGATTGCTATGAACCTGTTGTCTCAATTTTACTGTTGTTTATGTATGTTGTCAACAAGTGTTAGAAAATTGAGCTGAATGAGTCACTCCTTCTGTGAGTTGGTGAATTTCACTCCTGTAATAGATTCTGCAGCAACAAATAGACAATTTGAGCAGAACGTCATTCCTGTAGTAGATTGAGGTAACAAACTTCAACTGCGTTTAGTTGTTGTTTCCCTCTTTATTCCCCCTCTGTGTTTTGTGGCCTGTAAGTAGTGGTGGAACTGGATTTTGACCGTTTTAGATTAATTCCAAATAGTCAATGAATTAACGTAACAAATGAATGTAATATATAAAGAGAGTATTACAATTACAGTACAAGTATCCAAGATAAAAGTTCTCTGGAGATTGAAGATGCAGGCACGAGTGAGGAAAATGCAAGAGAGAACTTTCCCAAACTCCACTCTGGGTTATATCCCCAAAACTAAAGGTGTGGGGGTTGGTTTACTGAGCTAAGGATAACAAAACTAGTCCTGAAGAATAGACCCCCTTATCATCTAGGGACACATTCCAATCTATGCCTCCTGACACCATATTGTAAAACAGAGTGATCTACTCATGGGTACAGCTTAGGGGGATTAAGGCATGAACCTAGGTTCTGTAGTCAGACCAGAGATAAACATTTGTAACATAAACATTCTGATAAAAGAACATGACCAGACACACAGAGTATAGGCTAGGAAATGACAATTCAGGAAAATTATAAATTACTTTTACTAAATACTGCAGAATCATCGAATATGTAAATAAAGGTAGAATTGACATTTTTTGGTTCCTTCAGTAGCCTATTAAGTCTGGTCAGGAAAGTCCTATCCAAAAGAAAGTCCTATCCCTTACAAAAACAAAACACACAATTGCTTTCTGCACGGCCACTGTCTTGCTCATACGCCTGGTATGCCATTGTTCTGTGAAATGATGGACTGACTGAAGACTGCATGTGACGTGCCTGTCTGTTTTGTTTGTGTGGTCATCCACCACATGTAGTCCTTCGAAACAAATTTTTTATTGACTATGCAACAACATGCAGAAACCATCCAAAGGAGAGCTTCTGCTATTAACCTCCTCCACATAAAATTTAGGAAGATCCTTAATGATGATATAAAGCCCGAAAGCTTTAGATTTTTTGTTTCATAATTTGAGGTAGTAGTATATTTCCTTTTTCATAATAAACAGCAATTCACCTTTTCAGGTCATTTTATAATTTACTCCTAATATTTACAATAATAAGGCAACAGGTGCCCTAGCCAGTGTCCAAAGAGTGCCTGGATCGAATCCCTGAGCTGACAAAGGTGAAAAGGGCAGTCTTTGAGTAGGGCAGTTTACCCAAAGGTGAAAAAAATACCTTGGCTGTGATCCCACTCAGTGGGTGCCTCAGAGGAATTGAGATAAGCAAATTTGAGATGTTCAATTTACATGCACACCCACTTTAATTTTTATCATCAATCCCTAATACATACAAGTATTAGGAATTGAGGAAATTAGGGATTGATTAAATACTTATTTTGAAAAGGAATTTCACACAATGTAAGCATTGCGCCGGAGGGTTTATATATCGTTACCAGTCTTGAATCTGAAGGGAACAACATTGGTTTCACTCGTTGAATAGTTGGCTACAAAGGTACATGTATATTATTTTGTGTACAGTGATATAGTATGTTGATGACCCCATTAAATCTGACAGACTTAACTTTCACTTTGAGGATTTCAGAGCCAGAACCGTCAAGTTGACTATATGCTTTGAGTTTAGGTACAAAGTGTGCGTGCGTGCGTGCGCCTCTGTCCGTGTTAAAACTGCATGTGTGCATTGAAGTGAGAACAGCATGTTTTCTTCCATATTTGTATTAATCTCTATAAAATCTGTTCTGACAAACCCTGCATTTTCTATCATTTAAAACCAGTATTGGTTGATTGTTAAACAGGCTATCCTCTACCCTGACCTCTCTCCCCCTTTCCTTGCTCTCTCTTCCAGGCAAGTAATGGTAATGACCCATGGTCGGTATGGAATCAGGACGCCACTGGAGGCTCCTCCAACAACTGGGCAGCACAGCCGGAGGGCACCGTAACAGGCAAGAGTGCTGCCCCTGACCCCTGGGGCTCCAACACACAGGAGCACCCTCAAGCCTACCAAGGCCCAGGTAAGAGACACTGGTCTGGGGGAACTGAAAGCTAAAATAGAATCTGGCAAAATATTCTTTTTACTTTTTCCTTCAGAAAAACATATTTTTAGGAACACTTCATTGTTCATATCCAAGTGATGTGTTTCAAGAAGGTAGCCTTTGGCATGCAGGAAGAGCCATGCTTTGCAATACCTTTCTTAGGCGTGGTTTTAAAGCAAGTGATGTCATTGATAAGTCTGTCTGCCTAGGTTTTTCACTTCCTCTTCAAAGCTATTCATACCAAGTACAGATGTGAGTGATAGAATGCATTGAAGATTATCAAAATAACAACATGCATTTTCTTTTTCCTTCCAAAGATATCTATCCATATCCCTACATTATTGACTTTTCAGGTATCCCATCATGCATTGCCTGCTGGAAGTGGTTTCCTATTGGTGCGAGTGTTGACCGCTTTATTGTTATGAGAAAAATATCCAGCATGTTTATTTAGAAAAATGAAATGTGTTCTTTTCTTACAGGCATGTGTGTGCGTTGTGTGTATATTTGCCCTGAAGAAAGCCATTTGTGTAATTCTAAATCTAAAATGAATTAATTGGTTCATTTGAAAATTGCTAACTGTTGACCTAGATGATTGATATACCGAGGTGATGTATTGACTGGTCATAGGTTGCGGTTTCTTTTTACAAACTTAATTATTCTCTTTACATAACACAGGGTTGTCTAGTACAGTGGTTCTTAAACCTCTCATTGGGTTCCCCAGATGTTTTAAAAAAATGTGTAGCCCTTAAGTAGCTCCCCTCATTTAAGGGCTTGATAATTAGTTGATTATTGAAAGTAGTTGTCCTAGCTCTGGAATAAAACTTAGTGTTCCCTGAGGAGAGGTTTGAAACCAGTGGTCTAGACTCTTAGTGCATGTTCTCTAATCTCGGTTGTGGTTTTGTTATGCTGAATGGCCTTTCTTTTGTATTTGTAACTAATAATGTGTGCTTCTCTGTGTGTATGCGTGTGTGCTTGCGTGTAGGCGCAGAGGACGATGAGTGGGATGATGAGTGGGATGACGTGAAGTCAAACTCTGAGTCCGGAGAAGGAGGGGCTATCCAGAGAGGTGGGGCTACCGGCTCCTCAATGAAGATTTCCCTCAACAAGTAAGACAGAGCTGTCTACAACCTTCAAACTGAAGCCAGAAACACAGGCAATCTTTTTTACCATTTATAACTACAGCTATATCTAGGGCATAGTTAAAATCAGTGAGTCTTGGTTCGGGACTAAGAAGTGTACATACAGACATTTGATAACATATACAGTGAACTCCAAAGGTTTTTGGACAGTGTCACATTTCTTTGGAATAGTTTTATGCCGATAGGGTTAAAGTGACTTAGCAGTGACTTAAAGGTTGTTTTCATCCATATTGGATGAACATTTTAAATATTACACCACTTTTTGTACATAGTCCCACCATTTTTAGGTACCGCTAGTATGCGGACAATAGCTTCACAGCTGTCTGTTATTGGGCAGATTAGTTTTTTTGCATCATTAGTGATGTCTAGTGTTGACTAGAATTTTCATTTGGAGTCTGTTGATGGTGTTTGACCAAAGACGTTTCAATGCCTTTCAAGTAGGCCATCATATGCATGTCTCAGCGTCAGTACTGAAAACTCTGTCTATCATGGAGCCTTGCGTTTTATCTCTGTTGCTAATTCTACCACATATCCTAGTCTTATATACTTTAGTAGCTGGGAATCCTTGACCTCTACAAGGGCCAGGCTGTAGTTGATGTTTATATATAGGCTGTTGTGCAAAAACATCCTAACTATCTCATTAAAACAAATACTTGAATAAACAGCATTATGAAACATTAAGACAGGCTGATCCTAGAGACACAGCGGGTCTACTCTGTGTTGGGTTAAACTGCTTCTGTATACAGTGAACCACACTCATGTAATTTAATGCAAAGCAGCTTTAAGCTTGCCGTTTTGGTCCATATAAGTCAATTTAAATGTCTGATAAATTAACTTTTTTATTGTTAGTTGTGATTGTGTTTTTCTTAATGGTTGCTTATTTGGAAAGCCTTTTTTATGTTGTAATACAAGGCTCGGCTGTGAAAGAGACCAAGGTCTCATAAGGCAGATGAATCAGACTCAATCGATCAGAGACAAAACATTATTTGTGCTTAAATCAACCATTTGCTACATAACAAAGAAATTAAGCACTGATTTACTCAGCAATGACAAACTACCTGGAAGGCCACTAAAAGGGATGAAGGAAGAATGCAAATACAGGTATTTTCTGCGTTTCACTGGTAGTTACAGGTGTCTACACATCCTGCTTGTACGTAAACCACAAAATCCAGAGTTCATAGTGATTTCATCACAATTTTTTTACCATCATAAACAGTCATTTTTTAGCAATGTCTATTGCCTGACAATAATGTTTAGCAACATTAATGTTTAGCAACTGGGTCACACTTGCAATCTAAATAGCTGTAGAAAATTTGTCAACCTAGCTATTCTTCTGTGTCGTGGCCATTAGAAACATTGTTGGGACAAGTGTAATGGCTCTGTTGAACAAAGACAACCACTTCCACCCACCACCACTAATGTGTTCAAGCAATTGGTGAAACACAAAGGCTACAACAATTTCTAAAAAAATTACTAAATTATTTTTTAGACCAGACAGCAGGGTCATTCAAACATTAACATAATTGGTTGAAATCTCCCACCACAGAATTTCTGAAATACTAATCAATTTACATATAGAGACTGAAAAAACAACCCATATAGTATCTAGCGGTGGATTACCATATAGAGGTATCAGTGACTATCCTATGTGGAAGAGCAACCCACCAGCAAACCTTCAGAGGTATGTCATAAGATGCAAACCGCTAATAAACATTAAGAACACATTGGCCAGGTTACAGTTTGCAAAAAAAAAACTTAATGTAGGGAAACTGCCCATGAACCAAAATACGTATGTACTTTGAACAAAGTTGATATTGTGGAGGTAGTATTATTGCTGTGGTGTGTAACTGAAACTGGTTCTATCTTTATTGATGATTTGACTGCAGATGGCAGGAGCTGGATGAATTCTGAAGTGTAAAGGAACATCTTGTCTGCTTTGATACAACCAAATGCCTTAGGTCATTAACCAGTACCTCATCATGCAACAGGACAATGACACCAAACACACTGCCATACCTACCACAGAGTTTTTCCAAGCCAAAATGTGTAAAGTTACTGACTGGCCAAGTCAATCACCCAATCAGAATGCAGTTGAGTATGACTTTAATGCTGAAGACAAAACTGAAGGCAAATTAACCCTAAAATCTGCTGGAACTGAGACTTGCTGCAGTACATGCCTGGCAGAGCAACATAAGGGAAGATACACAGGATCTGAAAATACCCTCAAATTAAATCTGACAGCACCTGAAAAAAATATCCCTGAGTTAATCAACCATTCACAGTCATAAAATATTGAGCTCTTATAGTGCAATATAGACTAAACAGTTTACTAAAGCCCTTGTTCTACCTCAACTGTAAAAGGTTGTTTAGAATGTTATGTTGTGTGCTAGGTAGACATGCAGGACAGGTTTCAAACTGACTTGTTTGAAACCTGTCCTGCATGTCCATTTAGTTTAAGTTCCCCAGCAGTAGTGTTGGATCAGCTTATGTTGCTGAATTGTACTGGCTTATTATGCCCAGGGTAGTAATTTTAATTACCATAACGAGATCTGTTATCATAATAAATGTGACATTCAGATGGTTTAATATTACATGCTATTTCTCCCTTGCATATCACCGTAGAAATGACTATATTTGAAATTTTTTGTGGCACAGTGTTGTTGCCAGTGTTAGTGAACTGGCAGTGGCAGTAAACCATTAAACCACGCAATCTACTCATTAGAGAAAGGGCTAACTTGGCAGTTGTATTAATTGACTCTTAACAGGTAGTTGGTACTGCATGACAATCAAGCTTGTTGTCAGACTATTATATCTCTCTAAAATACACTGCTCAAAAAAATTAAGGAAACACTTAAATCACACATTGGGTCATTGGCGAAGGAAATACAGCTCCAGAAAAAATTAAGAGACTACTGCACCTTTTTCTTTCCTTTCCAAAAAAGTTGAAAAGGAAGTTTAGAGTGAGGAACAGAAGGGTTAAAATTAAGACACCACTGCAAATTGAACGCTTCTGTTCCTCACTCAAAACCTTCCTTTTCAACTTTTTTAGAAAGGAAAGAAAAAGGTGCAGCGGTCACTTAATTTATTCCGGAGCTGTATATTAAGGATCAAAGTCTTTATTGTACATTGTGTAATTCATTGAGAACAAAATGACATAACGGTCAATGGAAACCAAAGTCACCAACTGACTGAGGGCTGGATTCAAACTCACACCAAAAATCAAAGTAAACAATTGAAATCACAGGCTGTTCCGACTTGTGTGAATTTCATCACGGCAACTCATAATGGGACTCAGTAGTGTGTATGGCCCCCACATGCCTGTATGCACTCCCAACAATGTCTGGGCATGCTCCTGATGAGACGGCGGATGGTGTCCTGGGGGATCTCTTCCTAGACCTGGATCAGGGCATCAGTGAGCTCCTGGACAGTATGTGGTGCTACTTGGTGGTGTTGGATGCACCGATACATAATGTCCCCGAGGTTCTCAATTTGATTCATGTCTGGTGAACGTGAAGGCCAGTCAATGGCATCAATGCCTTCGTCATCCAGGAACTGCCTACACACTCTGGCTGCATGAGGCCGGGCATTGTCCTGCACCAGGAGGAACCCAGGGCCCACTGCAAGGTCTGACGATGGGTCTGAGGATTTCATCCCTGTACCTAACAGCAGTCGGGGTACTGTTGGCAAGCATGTGGAGGTCTGTGCGACCCTCCAAGTAGATGCATCCGCAGACCATCACTGACCCACTGCCAAACCGGTCATGCTGGATGATGTTGTAGGCAGCATAACGTTCACCATGGCGTCTCCAGACGCTTTCACGTCTGTCACATGTGCTCAGTGTGAACCTGCTCTCATCAGTGAAGAGAACGGTGTGCCAATGGCGGACCTGCCAATTCTGGTGTTCTCAGGCAAATGCCAATCATGCTGAATGGTGCGGGGCTGTGAGCACAGGTCCCACTAGAGGACGTCAGGCCCTCATGCCACCTTCATGGAGTCTGTTTCTGAGAGTTTGGTCAGAAACATGCATACCAATAGCCCGCTGGAGGTCATTTTGTAGGACTCTGGCGATGCTCTTCCTGTTCCTCCTTGCACAAAGGAGCAGATACTGTTCCTGCTGCTGCATTGACACCCTTCTACCACCCTGTCCATCTCTCCTCGTGTAACAGCTTGTCTCCTGGTATCTTCTCCAAGCCCTTGAGACTGTACTGGGAGACAAAGCAAAACTTTTTGCGATGGCACGTATGGATGTGCCATCCTGGAGGAGCTGGACCACCTGTGCAACCTAAATGCTACCTGTAGTGACAAGGAAACTAGCAAAATGCAAAACTAGAGAAGAATCAGTCAGGAAGTATAAGGAGAGAGCAATTGTCTGTGGCCACCACCTGCAAAACCATTCCCTTTTTGGGGGTTGTCTTGCTTTTGCCTCTCCAGTGCACCTGTTGTCACTTTCATTTGCACCTACACAGGTGACATTGATTCATAATCGCTTATGCTTCCTAACTGGACAGATTGATATCCCTGAAATTTAATTGACTTGGTGTTGTACTGTGATGATTACATGTTCCCTAAATTTTTTTGAGCAGTGTACAATGGAATAGTGGGGGGAAATAACTTGGATAACTGGATTATTTTAATTGTTTCTCAGAAATGATTTCATGTTGAGTTAAAAAGAAATACAGCTGCATTGAAACTTGAATGTACAACCCTGTTTCCAACGAGTTGGGACACAGCGTAAAATGCAAATAAAAACGGAATGCAATGATGTGCAAGTCATTTAATCCCTACATTAAATTGAAACTAGTAGAAAGACACCATATCAACTGATGAAACTGAGAAATGTTATTGTTTTTGGAAAAATAAATGCCATTTTGAATCTGATGCCAGCAACACGTTTCAAAAAGTTGGGACAGGGGCATGTTTTCCACTGTGTTGCATTACCTCTTCTTTTAACAACACTTTGTAAGAGTTTGGGAACTGAGGAGACCAACTGCTGTAGTTTTGAAAATAAAATGTTTTCCCATTCTTGCTTGATATAGGATTACAGCTGCTCAACAGTTTAGGCTCTCCTCTGTAGTATTTTTCATTTCGTAATGTGTCAAATGTTTTCAGTGGGTGACAGGTCTGGCGAATTTAGCACTCAGGCTCTTTTACTAGAGTCATGCTGTAGTAATATGTGCAGAATGTGGTTTGGTATTGTCTTGCTGAAATAAACAAGGCCTTCTCTGAAAAAAGGTCATTTGGATAGCAGCATAGGTTGCTCCAAAATCTGTATAGATTGTTCAACATTAATGCCTTCACAGATGTGCAAGTTACCCATGTCATGTGCACTAATGCACCCCCATACCATCACGGATGCTGGCTTTTGAACTGTGCGCTGATAACAAGCGGGATGGTCCCTCTCCTATTTAGCCGGAGGATGCGGTGTCCATAATTCCCAAAAAGAATTTCAAATTTACCGACAATGGTTGTCAGAACTGTTCCTGAGCCAAAGCTGTGATCTCCACTACAGAATCATGTCTGTTTTTAATGCAGTGACGCCTGAGGGCCCGAAGATCACGGCCATCCAATATTGTTTTTTGGCTTTGTTGCTTGCATGCAGAGATTTCTCCGGATGCTCTGAATCTTTTAATGATATTATGTACCGTATATGTTGAGACCCTCAAACCCTTTGCAATTTTACATTGAGAAATTTTATTCTTAAATTGTTGCACTATTTGCCCGCGCAGTCTTTCACGGAGTGGTGCACCCCTCCCCATCTTTACTTCTAAAAGAAGCTCTTTTTATACCCAGTCATGTTACTGACATGTTGCCAGATAACCTAATTAGTTGTGAGATGTTTTTTAGCATTACATAACTTTTCCAGCCCTTTGTTGCCCTTGTCCCAGCTTTTTTGAAATGTGTTGCTTGGCATCAAATTCAGAGTGGGCATTTATATATACAGAAACAATAACATTTCTCAGTTTCAAAATTTAATATGTTGACTTCGTACTATTTCTATTAAATATCATTGCATTTGTCCTAACTTTTTTGGAAACAGGGTTGTAGCTAACCAAGAATGTCATTGTCATGGCATTTGCAGGATATTTTTGCCTACCTTTGTTAACCCATTGGCATTGGATTTCCTCACTGTCAAGTGTTCCTTTCCACCTCCTAAAACTCCTAATGCTTAATCCCAGTGATTTCCTTTATGAGCAGGTTCCCCGGGTTCTCCAAGTCTGGTCCTGAGCTGTTCCTCCTCTGCAAGCTGCCGCCCAAGGGAAAGGAAAAGCTAACCATCTATGTAAGTTGGTAGTGCGCTTTGAAATGTTTAGCCATTTTTAGGGCTGTAATATTTTCAATTAGGTGTATGTTGATATTTAGGTGTTCTGTTGTTATATTTAATAATGTTGTCCATGCTCTTATTTCAGAAATAGTACAAAGGTAGTATGTACTGTAGCTGTTTTTTCAGTGTTTTCTATATCTTGTCTTAGATGGGTGAGGTCGGTCCAGTGTGGTCCTATCCAGAGGCTCAGCTTGATTGTGTGGTAGCCGACCCCAAGAAGGGCTCCAAAATGTATGGCCTAAAGAGCTACATCGAATACCAAGTCATACCCAACGTAAGTCAATCCATCAAGATTTATTCATATTGCACATTTCATACAGGATTTTCTATTTTATATTTTTAGACATCCACATATTTGATCTTGAATTAATTGCATATTTCATACAGAGATGAAACACAATGCTCTTGGCATACAAAGTAAATAAATACAATTTAAAAGAAAAAGATAAAACATGATATAATATAATACCAACAAGAATTAGAAAGCTGACCAAAAAAATCCACCTAGGGAAAGGGAAGGCACCTGCCACACACAGCCTTCACCAGCTTGTAAGCTGGAAAGGAGTATGCGTAGACAGACAGGCTAGCTCTGCTCTGGTGCCGATCATACACCTTGTGCTGGCAAGTCTCTTGCTTGCCTGTAGCTAATTAGTCACCAGCCTCCTAGTTAGCTACTGTTTGACTGGTTTACCAATGTTAGCCACTACAAAAGGAAAATTCTTATTTTGTCTTCTCACCTAACCATAGCACTTTCCCAACTGCATCTCATTATTACGTTCTTCTGAACAGTCTATTTTCTTCAATTAAAACCGCTTGATTGTATCCCTTACCATTCAAAAGATATGACATTTGTCATTGCTAAATTTCTTTCTTTGTATCATGCATTGGAAGGACACATTTTACATTCCTTAAGGCAGTTCCAAAACTAGTTCTACCCTAATTGAGCACATAACCATTAACTATTTGTTTACACCTTGTTTAGTCATGTATCAGCCTAGGCCTGTATGTATTCTTTGCACCAAACAAAATGTTTATTTGCAAATGAGAGTTACTACAGTATTGGGTAAATTCAAGTGGTGACCTGTCCCATACAGTTTTGTTCTGTTTGACTTAATGTTTTGCAACTAAAACCTTTTGTTTAGGGTAAATGTAATATCCCCCTGATAACTTTACTTCTGCCAGTAGCCTATAAACATTTGTTGTGCAGTACAAAAGGAAAGGGGATTAGCAAACCATTTAGTGACTACAGTTGTCTTGCCCCATTACACTATATTTGAAGAGTTAAATACCATTTTGAGTGAATGTTTACCCAGTGACTATGACTTGGACAAGGACTCAAGCACTGTGGCTCATTTCACCCAAAGACACTTGTAACTAGACTCTTGACTGGCCCATCAGTGGCACAGAATTGGACTCTGACTTGACTCAGACTTAACCGTAGGACCCATGTCTCTGGGGTCTTGACACAGACTTAAGGTTTAGTGACTTGACAACATCTCCTACTACTAGGCAGTGTGAATGGCATTAATGTTCATATCTCTATAGTTTTTACAAACACCCTATCCAAAAGCCTGATATTGCAAGCTACCTTGTTGGGGGAAAAATATGGTTATGCAAACCATTGTCATTATAGTGTATATTGATATTGTGTTTCTGTTGCAGACCACAAACAGACCTGTCAATCACCGATACAAACACTTTGACTGGCTGTACGAACGACTCTTGGACAAATTTGGTTCGGCCATCCCTATCCCCTCTCTACCGGACAAGCAGGTCACAGGTGAGAGGCTATTCTCTACCTTTTCTACTGAAAGATAGTCTTTCCCAGCTATTCTCAAACTTTTTTGTGCCAGTGACTGGCACATTATGGGCTTCTTCCTCCAGGAACGCTAGCATTAAGACTGAATATTGCTTTTATATTAAAAAAATATTTTGTAATACAATTTCTAACAATGCAGTAAATTATTTTTACATAGCCGAAACATGGTCCATCAAACAATTTCTTTCTATATTTTCTATCACACATTGGAGCTATTGGAAATAGTTATGTGCTTAAAAAAGGCCTTCAGGCTACTACAGTAATGTTAATAAACACACCCACATATCTGACAAATTGTGACTGCCGTTCATCAGAATGTTATTGGAAAGTTCATGAAGGAATTGTCACTCACCATGACCGGTCTGTCCTATTGAAAGGAGTTCACTCATTGTAGGAAGGTATATGGTAAGGCACATATGCTTAATGGAATGGACCTTGCGTACAGTGGTGAACCGTGGCTATAGTACTTAGGCCTTCTGTGAGGGGAAAAAAATCCTCTAAAACATTTTATCGAAATGAATAATTTAGACAAATGACAGAATCACAGCATCACTTATTTACTTTATATGCTCATTGTAACTGTAATGCGAAATAATCAATTACTTTTATTGACATCTTATTAGGGATGCACCAATAACACTATTTCATTGTTGATAAAGATTCTGAGTAGGCCAACTACCAATACCAAGTACTGATCCGATACTGACATTTTTATTGCCGTAATTCTTCTGCATGACTGTACTGTATGTCAGACAGTGTTTTACTAAAAATTTTCTCAATATTTAAGATTATGGAATTTACACCATTTTGGCAACATCAAATCTTATTAAAATATGTTAAAAGACACTCCAAGGTAGAGCAAGGCATTTGTGGAAATTCTGTAGCAATGTAGAAACAAACTGAAAATGTTCCTTAAAGATTATACAAGATTATAAATTTTCTTATCATATTTGTTTAAAATAATAAAATTCCATGCCAATTGGCATGTTTAGCTTGTTGTCAGTGGCATTAGCATAACGTTAGGCTCTTAAGGAGATTAAAAAATGAAATTAAAAGGAAAGGTGTTACAACACAAAATAGGTAGGCTTGCTATTTAGCTATGAATCTGAATGTATTTCGAGATTACAAATCGCACAGTTAAGTGATATTTTCAATTAGCCTTAGCTAGCAAGTCTAAACTTCTCTACTGTTACCCCTTGAAACATGTGCTGTGTAACATTTGTAGCTACTAGTTTTACCACCAGAGCTGTGAAAAACAAGCCTAAAATAAATGTCAGTGAAATAAAAAAAATTACCACCAGTTTGCTGTGGTGAAAATGTCACAGTCTGATGATTGCAGTCTTCGGCAGCAGAATTACAAAGGCTAAACGGCAAGATGCAAACGTCTGATCAGCACAGAGCACAGAAAGGCCAAATTGCTAAAAAGTACAGTCAGTTAGTGTAGTTTTTGAACAGCGATTCGTGGACGGATGACACATAGGTGAACCTTTTATCAAAGTGATGGGAAAGCAAGTGTGGAGAAAAAATAAACTGCAGATGTGCCAAAGCATACCACATTATCTGTGAAGCATGGTGGAGGTAGTGTCATGGGTATGCATGGCTGCCGCTGGAACAGGCTCACTCATCATTATTGATGATGTAACAAATGATGGCAGCAGCAGAATAAATTTAGAAGTGTACAGAAGCATCTTGGCTACCAATGTACTAGAAAATGCCACCAGACTCAATGGGTGGCACGTCACAATGCAACAGGACAATGACCCAAAACACACTACCAACACATGATCAAGGGAAAAATGTAGCAAGTTTTAGATTGGTCAAGTCAGTCTCCTGATTTAAATCCAATTGAACATGCATTTCACTTTCTAAGGAGTCTGAAGTCAGAAACTCTCCAAAACAAGCAACAGCTCAAAATTGCTGCAGTATAGACTTTGAAAAGCATCTTAAATTATGATACTAATGGGTCACAGACTAACTGCTTTTATTGCATTCAAGGGATTTGCAACTGAATACTAGCTTTTATACTTCATACATCTGCTTTATGTTGAATTGTCCCAATACTTACGCTCACATGAACTGTTGGTTGTAACTCTGAAAGTGCTGTTTCTCTTAGTTGGTAAAACATATATGTGTTGAAACAGCCAGAAATAAAAGGTGATAGGCTGTATCGCAGGGACAGAGAAGCATGAAGGCAGCATGGTCTAGTGTCGCCTTCCTGACCTCATTGTCTTCCGCTGCGTCATCGTCTCCCACCGCAGCTTCCACTTCAGTCATTGCATTGCCCCCGAGCTGCACCGTGGCAGCCCTTAAATACCCGCACTGATGAGGTCATGATGGGAGTCACCTGTGCAGGGGTGGGGCTGGACCTGCTGGCTTCCTCCGGAGTGTTCTAATCCCTGGCATCTTTCTCTCTTGCGTTTGTGCCACAATTGATTACATTTAAAAAAAGGAATAAATAATACAAAATAGATACTGTGTACAGAGAATTTGACTATTTTGGCTACCTCTTGCCAGTTGTTATTCAAGCCTGCATTAAAATACTTTGCACCTTTTAAGTCATGAACAAGATTTCTACCTGAATAGCAAAGCAATGACCGCTTGAAGCGCAGGCTACAGGTTTTGTGCTCTAGTACAAAGCGGAAAAGCATTGATTGCTCAACAGTACTTATAACTGGGCTAATAACATGAATTTAAAAAAGCAAATGAAAAACAGGAAAGATTGTCAACATGTGACAAGTATGGTTCCCGCTCGCCAGAGCTCTGGTCTGAAAAATGCATCCTCTCACTGGTTGGCTCGTTGAATACTGTGAGTGGAATTCTACTCTGTGGTGCACTGTCTAAAAAAATCATAAATTTCTTATCTTGCTGCACTGAAAATGGTATTATATTATTATGTTGATTCAATCACATAAAAACGTGATTTACTGTAAAGTTGAAACTAATATGGCGAACTCAACATTTGCATCATCTGCGCAGGCTGGCAGTTCTTCTGCACAACAATCCGAGAATTGTTGCGCAGCCACACATGCTGCTTTAGAGGGAACATTTCACTTTACCCGATTTTCTCCTGTTAGTCGCTCTGCATAAGAGTGTCTGTGAAATCACTGAAATGTAATTGTCAATTGTTCTATCCTTTCTCTCTCTTTGAACCTTTATTCCTCACCCACATTCACCTTAACCCATTTTTTTCCCTCTGCCAGGACGTTTTGAGGAGGAGTTTATCAAGATGCGGATGGAAAGGTTGCAGGGATGGATGACCAGGATGTGTCGGCACCCTGTGGTCTCCAACAGCGACGTCTTCCAACTCTTCCTAAGTTACAAGGACGAGAAAGTACAATAGAACATTTTTTTTACTTTCCTTTGTACCTTTGTCAGGAACATGAACAGTAGAGCATGCTGGAAATATCAGACACTGCCAGGACATAGAACTCTGACTGTGCATACTCCTAGATAGGATGTGAAAAATTCCAAGTGTGTTTGGCTTCTGTGTTGTTGCAGGACTGGAAAACAGGGAAGAGAAAAGCAGAGAAAGATGAGGGCGTGGGAGTCATGATCTTCTCCTCCATAGAACCTGAAGGTCCTGACCTGGACCCCATCGAAGTGTGAGAGACATCACACCACTTTATAGCATACTCAAACACCATTTACAATGTTTTAGTTTTCTCATTTGGGTGACCCTTGTGTAACAGGGAACAGAAATGCGAGCAGTTCAGTCGCTTCACCAAAGCGATGGATGATGGCGTGAAAGACCTTCTTACTGTGGGCCAGGAGCACTGGAAAAGATGCACAGGACGTATGTATACACCACATAAACCTTACAAAGCAGTTATGAAGGCTACATAGCCTTTACACCTGACTGCATATATGTATGTCCTCCTCAGCTCTGCCAAAAGAGTACCAGAGGATTGGCAAGGCCTTCCAAAACCTCTCATCTGTCTTCACAAGCAGTGGATACCAAGGTATGCCTGCTGGACACTCGTTTACCCAAACATGTATGGATCTCTGCATTTTATTTTTGTAGTTTTATGATATGTATTCCTGAACATGAGTCCCCTGACTGGCAGCAGCAAAGTCACTGCTTCATATTTAGCTGCATCACTGCAAGTCCGGGATTCAAATTCTGTTAGTGGATTAGCGCAGAGGTACCACGGAGGGTGCAGTTAGTCAGTACCGTCCGGGTTTGGAGGAATAGTAATCGAATATAGTTGCCTTGACTCATAACGCTCTAGCGTCTCAACTTGGGTGCCTTTGAGCTCTATCATGGTAGAAGACGGGAGATTGTGTTTGACTTTGACAGTCTTGAGTCCGCTGGCAGGAATCAAAAGTTGTATAGCACAAAATTGGGAAGAAGAGCTGTGTGAAAGTAAAAAATAGAAATGCTTTTCAATTAATCCCTGTGGCTCTTGTACTTGCAGGAGAGGCCACCTTAACTGATGCCATGAATGAAGCAGGAAAGACCTATGAAGAGATTGCTCAGATGGTGGCTGAACAGGTACAGTACAGTTATGGACATCTTATCACTTGCAGGGCTCTCTTTAAATGTATTTCCTTGGTCTAACTAAATTATCATAATGTGTACTTATTTTTCAGTGTCAATATTACTATGAACCAATTGTTGAGACTTTGGAATCCAAAGACTTTCAGGGATCTATACTAAAGTACTTTGAGCAACATCTTTGGAAGATGAGATTATTTCTAGTTGTTCTCTATATTTCCTGTTGACATTAGACACCTTGTTCTCTCCATTCCATTCCCTCCCTTTGGTCTGTCTTCTTTCTCTCTACATCAAGTGTCTAATATCACCTTTTGGTTCGAAGCATGCATTTCCTTTGCCCTTAGTGTTGATTTACGTCCTAGTTCTGACATTGCTTTGACCCTTCCACTAAGCATACTATGTGTAGCCTGAAATGGTCCAACTACAATGACACCGTGGTTATAAACAGCGCCTCTTCAACGTCAGGCTGCTGAAGAAATTTGTCATTTCCTAAACTTCCCAAACTTCTACAGATGCACCATTGAGAGCATACTGTCAGGCTTTTAGAGGGTGGTGAGGTTGGCCCAATGCAAGATCAGGTGCATGCAACAGCACCTGCCCTCCAGAACATCTTCATGCGGTGACATGGGAAGGACACAAAGATTATAATGTGCCTGAACAACCTGGTGCCATTGGCTGTTTGCACTGCTGCTAACTTACAAAGATGATATAGGGGCATCATAAACAGGACAGTGAGATTTGGGAAACAGCTTCTACACTAAGGCCATCAGACTGTTAAACCAACCGCCAGTTGTCCCTGCACCCTGATAAGCTCTATAGAGCCCTGGCTCACCAACACACAAGCTCACACTTGAATTTAATTTACACACACTCACAATAAACAAACTTAATCTGGACAGTCATTCTTTACTCCACCTCACTTTGACTCAAACTTTTACACATACACACACACTTTCACATTGAATCCACAATGCTGTAACGTGCATTGTGAACACTGCTCACTCTCCTTTTAATTGAATTTTATAGCCCGTTTACTGTATTTTGAGTAGTATTTTATCGGTGTTTCTAGTTTACCCGTGTGAGCTTGTCTTGTCTATGTAACAGTTACTTTACTTAAATGACTCCATTGTTTAGCCACAAGCATTTTGCTAAGCCCACAAAAACATCTGCTGTAATGTTGGTCACCAATACAGCTTTGAAACTAAGAAACTTGGCACATGTTTTCCCTCATTTCCACTCACAGTTTAGTTGAACATACATTTTAATGTCAATTCTTTGACTTATATCCATGATGGTGTTGTGTGGTTTGTATTGAAATCACAGCCAGACCCTGTTTCTGATGTCTAAGCAGCAGCGTCCAAATGGAGGAATTTGTATCTGGTAAGCATCTGTTGCTCCAGTCCAGAAGTTTTTTTTTCTCCCATCCAAATCCATTTGACTTCCTTTTGATCTTTGACCTCCACCAATCCTTATTATCAGTTGTGTAATTCCAGCCCTGGGTAGTAAAAGGCACCATGACAGTGCTGTTTGAATAAATAGAGAAAGGACGTGGATTCACTCAAAATGCAGCACTCTTCCCTTGTCCTTGGGAATTCTGTGTGTACGTTTCCATTATTGACTGAATCCATGGAGTACGAATGGCTTTGTCTGTTCCCACATTATAATAAACCTGCCGTTCCTTATCCCTTGGTTTCCTGCTGATGTTTGGATACATGTCTGTGACCAAGAACATCTTTAGTGGAGTTTTTTTGGTAATTTGTGTATCATATTTAAGTCTTCCTGTTTGTTTGTTTGTTTGTTTGTTCATATTTTTATCTTATTTCACTGTTTTATTGAGCACATTTTTTTCCTTGGTTTCTCTGGCTCCGTACAGATAACGTAGTTTGAATTTCCCTTCGGCCCTCTTTATAGTAGATGTTGAATGGTGCAGCTGTGTATGTTTACCTAGTTGTTATCTATTTGTCCCTGTTGTCACCCTATAGCCCAGGAAAGATCTGCACTTTCTTATGGAGATCAACAATGAGTACAAAGGCCTTCTGGGATGCTTCCCTGACACTATCGGGGTACATAAGGTAGGTACAGAGCGAAGCAAATGTTACAAAAAAGAACATAGAACTGTCAGTCAGTCACAGAACTGTCAGACTGACTGACTGACTGACTGACTGACTGACTGACTACCCCTTGTTAAATAGCGTAGTGGTTAGAGATGCGGACAACCAAACGAGGTCCTGCATTCGAGGCTCGTCAAAGTTGAAACAAATTATGCATTATGATTTTTTCGGGATAGACAAAACTTTGCTTGCTACAACCTTCAGTAGCTATGTTATAGTAAGCCTAAAATAAAACTGTTTATGGTTATTTTGTGCCTATTTCTGGTGGATTTTCTAAGTACGCATCCGTGCATGCTTTTAGGGGTAATATAGGCTAGATCAAAACCCCTTGGGCAGTAAAAGAGTAGGGGTTTCCACGATTCTCTCGTCTATATTGACAACTTTTCACTTATATTGTCACCTATATTGATAGTTATTGTATCAATGTCATTCACAAATGAAAGAAAAACCAACATTGTTGTGCCATGAAATGAAATAGCTTTGGCAGTATATAGTTCATCTTTAGTCTCACTAGCAATTGCTCAATTCTTATGAATATTCCAAGTAGTAAGTTAGTAGATACTAGTAAGCCTATTACTGGCTAATAAGCTGTTAAAACGGCCAGTGGCAAAAGCCATAAAGTTCATAGATGTTATTTGTGGTGGAGGTAAACTTAATAAGAAACGTTAGTCCATTTAACACAATGCTTAATGGTGCATAGCGCAATATTCAAACTTGGCGCGATGTTAATGCGTGACAAAATTATCTCGTGATTAATGCGTGATTAAAATTATGTCGAGACACTATACCGACACATATCAAACGTATTGCTCTGTGGCGTAGTGGTTAAAGACATAACCTCTCAAGTGGGAGACCCAGGTTTGAATCCAGTGAGGGCAACAATATTCATCACTTCTAATCGTGGGCTGGCTGAACTAGGCTTGCCTGGTTCCTTTTCTGGTTTTGAAACGTTAGTGACTTTGCAATGAATGCAGGTCAATGTTTAAGTCAAACTCATATAATTTAGTGCAAGGTTTTGTCTTTTCACTGGTAGGCGGCCATAGAGAAGGTTAAGGAAGGAGACCGGCTGGTTGCCGCTAGCAAGATCACCGCTCAGGACAAAGCAACCATGGCTAAACGTGTTAGCACTATGTCATACGCACTACAGGGTAAGCTAATGAGCTAATGCTACATGTTAGCAATGGCCTAAATATCTTGTATACATATGTGTTATAATTTCTGCATACTTTCTGTGTAGCTTTAGACTAGAGACTGTTTTTTTTAAACCCATCATTATTTTACTTTTTATCAAATTCAAACCTACTGCAGTCCAACTGAATCGGCTAGCGGGCCAAATACGGCCCGTGGGCTAGAGTTTTCCCATCCTACAGTTAGTTTTGTGCTAGGAACTGAAAGCTTGCTGGTTGAAATACCCTATCTGATGAGTAAATGTTGAAGTTAATTGCTATTTTTGTTCTTTGCTGCAGCTGAGATGAACCACTTCCACAGCAACCGTATCTACGACTACAACAGGGTGATGCAACTGTACCTGGAGGAGCAGGTGAAGTTCTATGAAACGGTAAGAAGAGATTTCCAGGCCAGCTTTACTAGCACACTCATCTCACACTAGCACCTTCTTATTTGAATGGTCTCAAGCAATTGAATATTGCTAGCATTGAAATTATATTAATTAATGGGTTTTTAAATGTTCAGATGCAATTGTCTTGTGTGGAATCAGGTGGAGGTAAAACAGACTAAACAACGTCCTTTACACCAACCTAGGCTATTCCATACTTGGCACAGGGCTCACAATGGAAAATCTCTATTTCTGGTTTCTATAGATTGCTGAGAAGCTTAGGCAAGCGCACAGTCAATTCACCACCATGTAAACCCATGACTCAAGCGGCAAGTCGGAGCCAGCTCGACACCCAAGACATTGTTCTCTCTCTTTTTCTGTCTCTCTCTAGCTTTTTTCCTTTTATGCTCTGTCCAGTTTCCTTCCCCACGGTCATTAGCTTATGTTGCTACTGTAAAGTGTTAAAAACAGTCCATGAACTTTTTAGGGAAGAGGGAGAAACATTTGACAACCCGATGGGTGTTTGTTAAGAGCGGCTGATTGACTGTGAGTGCTACACAGTACAGCACAATTACCGCCCGGTCTCACAGAAAAGGACACGGACTACTTCCGTGAATTTAATTCAGGACTTCACTGAACATATTGCGCAGTTTTGCATAGCTCAATGCACTTAATGAAGCATTTCTATATGTTTTTTACTAATCAGCCCATTTCCACAGAAGTTGTGGTAGTGATGATTTTTTTTATGATTGAAACACACGCACATTGTATTTCAGCATAGAGATGTTGCATTATGCCTTGTCAGTAAAATTCAGGCAGATGTGAGCGAGTGTGTGTCACAGCACCCCCTTGCTTGTGAATGTGTCTGATCACTGCTGGCAGTGCCCCACACCTTTCTTCACTAGCTTTCTCAACTGCTAACAGGAAGCTCCACCCCTTCCTGTAATATTGCCTTGTTCACATTCTGAAGAAAATAAAACTGTGTCCTTATTTCTGCCTACTTTTTTCTGCCTATAAAACATGATGCTACATTTTCCACTATTGGCTACTTTCCCAAAACATGGAATCCTGCTCCTCAAATTTTGGAGTTTATGCAACGCGAGGCAATTCCTTGTCAGTGGAAGCCAAAACATCAGTGAGCCAATGCTTTCAAAGACAGTGCCAAACTAGCTGGCTTGGTCCCAATTCACATTAATTTCCTGCTTTTCCAATAATTACCTTAAAAACAATCAGTTGATGGGTGAGAGGCTTGGATGGTGTTCCAACAATAATGCTTCCACCAATTGAATCTGTATAGCAGCGTTTAGTGAGGAAAGTTGTTGAGGAAAAGATACAGGTTAATTGCGAAACGCCAATGGCTTCATCCAGGTTTATATGGCTGCTTTGCTCTTCTCAGCGTCACTCTTGTTACCACAGTGCAATCTTCAATTATTCTTTAATCTCCTTTCTTTACTCGTCATGATGAATAAAAATAAATATATAAAATTCTGTACGATGCATGTCCTCTTTGTATGTCAAGATATAATTTTATGTATAGTAATATTTGCAATACGTTCACCCAGAAAGAGGTTAAATTCTGATTTAATAAAACTGATTTGTACTCTTCCCATCTCTTTGTTTGAGTTTCTTCAAGTGTGTTTATGGAAGTGAACACATGAGTCATTTCTTGATCTGCCAGATAGTATATTTTTGGGAGGACACACACACACACACACACACACACACATCAGGGCCTCTATTCCCACATCTGAACATTCGATTGAGATGGATTGGAATGAGAATAAGTTGAGCTGTGAGTGGAGCGTCAAAGAGTGGGTTTGTGCTGAGTCTGAGTGGAGGAATGAAAAAGGTCTTTCAGCCTGTACCATGTCTGCACGCAGCTCTGACTGAAATCAGTCACAGCTGTGCTTTTAATTCTAAACACAGACACACGCAAACAGAGTTAAAACACCCATTAACACATGCTTCCTAAGGTTGGAATGGTAACTGCATTTTATAAGGTTAGATATTGGAAAGCCTTCAGTTTGTTTCAGCCCTAGTCATCCAATCAGGAGTTGCCTCGAGATCCTTGCTTGTGATGGTCCATATTGAAATGCTAGATTGAAATGTTCCTGATAGGGTTGTGTAATTGGTACTTTTACTATAGCTAAAACAGTTGGAACTTTGGTAGAAGGGATGGTCACGTGTGCTGCAAAGCAGAGGACTACAACACCCACTGTGGGGCCAGACAAACTCAGTGGAGGAAGCTAAACTTGTTAGCGACATATTGACAAGGGTTTCACCCGCAAGCTAAATCATGGTTGTTGTCTGGTGAATGTATTCTCTGAGCACGTAGGTGCTGGAAGGTGCTTGTGACACTTGTGCAAATAGCGGAGGCTTATGAACGTGCAAATGGAGGGAAGACGAGAATGGGTTAATTTGTGATTAGGGCTACTGTATGTGTATCCTTCTAGGCAGTACTTTTTCATGTTGAACTCAGCTTGACCTGCAGTGGTATTTCTACAATTCAAAGACCGCGTTTCCTCTTTTTTGAAAGTACAGTTGTCCCATAAAGCTTAATTTTTTTGCCGGACCGCATAAGCGGAGTCAGTGTTGTGCCGAAAACATCCGCCGTGCCGAAAATCTCCCTCCCTTTGCGTCAATGCGCACTCTCGATTCTCATTGCTGCGACTTGTTTTCTAGTTGAGAGGACAGTTTAGCCTACATGTTTCACTGACCTTCGTAGCAAAAAGCTTTAATTTGTGTACATCAAGGCAGCAATCGATGACCACGTTTGGCTGCGTTTCATTGGATTTTTTAAGTTTAAAGATTTCGGCAGGGAGGAAAATGGCCTTGCCAAAATTACCCCCCCCCCCCAAACTTGCTTCATATTGTGACTACGGTCAAATACTTTTTGTGGCACTACTGAGTTTGGCAGGCAAGAATATGGTCTTATCCTAATTTGACTCTATAGTTGCAATAGGAGCACATTATAAATATAATTTATAAAATGAAATAAACATTTCAGGGCAATGATGGCTGATTTATTATCCTTACACTTTAGAAAACACTAGTCGAATAAGAAATGGGAGATATGACCGATTTTGCCAACGATTTGTTTATAGTAATACCCTTGAAACAAATAGCCCACCTAAAACTGTATAGTGCCTTCCCACACGATCAACTTGCCTTAAGAAATCCAATGAAACGC